>JAHHFK020003701.1:0-192500 GCA_024533555.2 Aedes koreicus
ATGATTTGGCAAGGAATCTGCAGTTGTGGCCTTAAAACCAAAGTTTTCATCACGTCTCACACAATGACGTCGAAGGTTTACATTAAAGAGTGTCTGAAAAAGCGGATTTTACCCTTCATTCGGCAACACAAGACCAATGTTTTGACCGGATCTAGCCAACTGCCACTACTCTAAGAAGGTACTAGAATTCTATGCTGCAAACAATGTTAATCCTCCGAATTGCCCTGAGTTCAGACCGATCGAAAAATATTGGGCAATGGTCAAGCGTAAACATCGAGGATGCGGTAAAGAAGTGACAAATGCACAACAAATGCGTTTAAAGTGGAATAAGTTCGCCGGTACAGTGTCACCAGCGACTGTGCAGATCATGATGGCATCGATCACAAGTAAAGGGCGACAGTTCGTTCGAAACGGTGAAATGTGATAACTTTTCTATATCGTTTGAAAGCTGAAAAAATACCCTTTTGTTTGACGTTTTGGTCAACCGTGTATGTTGTTTGATCGCTTGAATGCGCACAAATTTTTTGAGTCTCGCTCTATATCTCAAGGCAACGAGTTTGTTTTACGAACTAATTCAATTGATGAATACCCTTCGTTCAATCGTAAATGGAGGTTTCAGTATATTTTCGCTCCCTTACTTCACCCCTGATCGGGACACAATGTTGCCCACCAGTTACATGTTGCAACTATGTGACAGATGACGAGAAACTGTAGCGAATTGAGCAAAAGACTTGTACAGGTCCCAGAGTGGTTGGCAACGAAACGAATGGAAAAATTTCAGCCCCAGAAATAAAAAAGACAAAAGAAAGATTTATATCAAATTTGTTAATGAACCACTAAATGGCCCACTAAAGAGTCGGCATCGTCTGCAGCACACTGATCCGGTAGGAAAGGGAGAGATGCCATCCAATTTATGTTCGCAACGCACGCTTGCAGTCGGAGCTCAGCATGGAAACAAAAACAAAAAAGAGTAATTCGTGAATGTACAATGAGCAATGTATTCCATCGGATTGCACCGGATCCCTACCAGAAGGGTCTATCGCAACGGCATCATCTTTCAACGTCCCTCGCCGAACTCGCACGTCAGTTAATTATAAGACTCTCGGGCTTCATAATCAGAACTTGTTTCTTACCTGCTCATTTAAAACTCATAAATAACTCACACACGGAGGATTTCGCACAAGGAGGCTTTCGTTTTGCTGCTGGCATGGCAACACGATGTGTTTGGCATGAAGCAACAAGATTGGATGCGCGAACAAACTGCATTGTTAATGTCTTAATTTTCACAAACCCATGGCGAGTATTAACTTAACGCAGGTCCATCCATCACCGATGCAATTTAGGAAGGAAGTCTAAAAATATACGCAAGTCAATAAACAAACCTCAATTCAATAACACCTCCTTCAACAACAATAAGAACGAGGCTCAACATCTCTGCAGGAGGCAGTGGTTGTTTGAAAGGACCTTTCATTGCTTTTCTACTATTAATTGTGTGTCGATGTCGCTTCCCACCAGCGTTCGATCGTACCTTTCGAATGGCCCTTCTTCTCATTGGCTCAGTTGGCCATGGGTTTTGTGGCTGTGGCAAACATTCGGAGTCCTTTTTCTATTCCACATTCGCTTCCCTTCCGAACTGACGACGACCCGTTAACCAAATATTTGAGCTTTATCGCCTCATCGCCTGTGACTCGACAACGATCACGCGGCGGCGCGTCGTGTGGCGTTAACGATTCTCTGTGTCCACCCGATCCACTCGAAGGCTGTCAAACTTTTATCAACCTGTCTAATAAACATTTAAATTTTATTACTTTTCTCCTTCTCCCTCCCTTCGGTGGTGATCCTTCACGGGTAGGTTTCTCTCAGGAGGTGTTCCAAATGGCTCTGATGAATGCAATATCGATACGCAATTAAAAGTAATAAACCGGGCCTCGGGAATTCTGGGAAGGATCGCGCGATTGAATGACATTTTTCGGTGAAATCACCAACGAAACGATGTCGAAATCCGTACGGGCTTTGTCTTTATTGATTCGTCGTCGATGAAGTTCTACGGAGGGGAATTTCCCGCGGTTGATGATGAAGTTATTTGACGCACACGAGTTCCGAATAGAATGTGGCCGATGTTGGTCGGTAGTCTTCAATCCCGGAAGGGTTTCAATAACCGGCAGAAATACTGGTTGGATGTTCCGTTTCGGTTATTATCGCTTAGATTGCCAGTTGGGATCCATGCAGTCGGATGACATACGTTCTATGTAGCATGAGGTTGGTATGCTTCGTTTGCGAGTGGAGATGAAGATGAAAGTGAAAGTAATTAGATACTAGTTTGGCTAAATTGCTCCGAAAGTGGGGAATGGAGACATATCGTGTGATGAGAATCATTAATCAAAAGGAGCCGCTTTTCGGAGTGTGTTCAGCGAGAAAACGTTGTATACATTGTGTAATATGCGCAGCGATTTCCACTGAAGCTTCTTCTCTCGAAACCAACGAACCCAATTTGAGAAACTATGTGATGATCGACTCGTTTGGGAATGGCGTTACCTAAAACGAATTATCATATTTATGAATTTTCCTAACTCAAATACCACCAGTAAGTCACGACGAGAAAGCCAACCCTTATCAAATCAAGCTAAATGTTTAATGTGTTACCCCGGAATACAAATCGGCTACCAAACTCATTCAAATTGGTTAACCACCTGAATTCATTACGGATTTGCCCTAAAAAGTGGCAAAACTGGCTTTGTTATCCGTTGTAAACAATCTAAATTTGAGTGCCAATTTGGGTGGGGAAGCGACAAGAGTGAAGACAAATCGGTCCTCTGATTGGGACCGGTACTAAAGGTGCGATTCAAAGGGCCGCGCACATCATTAGACTCCAGACAAAATTCACACGTGGCCATCTAAAGAAGGAGACGACCATCACGATGATGCCCGTTTTCTCCAATTTACGTACACGTGTGTGCGATGTGCGAGACGAGGCGGGAAGTGAAAGCCCTTTCGCACTAAATTGGTACAGCAAACGAGCCATCAACGGACTGAAGTTGATGCGTTGACATGGGAAAATTAATCAAACCCGCGGTCGGCAATTGCTGCGCCTATTACTAGCTCTAGGAGACAAACACATGTAAATGACATATGGTTTGGCTTTCGGGATCAGCGCCGAGTTGACATTTAAATTAGACAAGAAGTTCAACGAACCTTGCGAAAAAAAAATCAATTGAGATCGCACAGCATGCTGCGACAGTTCAGCAACAATCGCCAGTAAACTCTGTTAGCTAATAGATGAAACGCGACACCCAGTCTCGAGATATCCTAGTGCCCTGAATGCTGGTGACAGAGTGCAGTTTCACGCAACGTCGCTGCTGGTGTCACGAGCAGTTACTCGCTCTGATCAGCGGCAGTTCCTTGGCGTTATGTTCAACATGTTCGCACGGTCTGCTCGATTGCTTTCTTTTCTAAGTTGATCTAAATGCTCCGTTTGGCCACCCACCTAACCAAGAAGCATTAATCATGGCAACTAATCAACCGAATTACTATTAAGAAAATAGTGATTAAAAATTAGCTCACTACTGCAATAGCCCTAACGGATATTCAAAATAAATCAACCATCCTTTAACAAAAAAATTAAAAAATATCTAATTCTAGTCTGCTCGGCTTTACAAAATTCCTTTAAAATTTGCGCAATTCTAAGGATCTGGAGAAGATACCAAAATGAATCAACTTCGCAACATGAACTTCTATTATTGCCTGAATCTAAGGGTGAGTTGCGATTTTCGATCCATGGGCCGCAAAAACGCTGCCTGAGTCAGTGACGAGAGCAATTGACCGGTCACATGGAGGGACCACTGCCAGTCAGACGGCTGGGGCCTCGGCCGTAAAAATTGAGCACTGTTTAACTAGCTTCCAGTGGAGCCATCCGTGTATTGAATGCAGTGCCCGGAAAATCTTTGGTTGACAAGCTTACAGGTCGATGCTAGCACCGCTTGCGGGTTAACTTTGGCCCAAAAAGCCCTATGGAGAGTGTCGTTGATTGCTACAGTTGGCTAGGTCCAATCCTTGTCTCCACAGCAGTGATCCTCGGCCAACGAAACGAGTACCTGGTTACGGATACGGAGGAGTAAGGTCTGTATCCACAATAATCCGGACACCTCAAAACATGAATAAAACATAAATTTCGCATTATATTTCCGTCGTAGTTGTTTATTTCAGATTCATGGGATGTGTTTTAACAATTCGTGAAGACAAAACATAGTTATTCGGTATTTGCATAAAATTTGCGAACTTTGCGCTTAACTCCATCCATTAGGGTTTGTACAGACTCTTCAGAAATCGTAGAAGCCGTCTTTGTCCAAATTTGCTGGAAGTGTTTGATGTCTTTGATTCCTTGCTTCTTTCCAGAAAGCTTCCGCTTCATCAGAGCCCAATATCTCTCGATTGGTCGTAGCTCTGGGCAATTTGGCGGGTTTGAGGTTTTTGGTACAATGTTCACTTGATTTGCTTGGTACTACTCCATCACAGTTTTAGCATAGTGGCATGATGCCAAATCGGGCCAGAATAAAGGTTTTTCTTTGTGACTTTTGATGAAGGGTAGCAATCGCTTCTGCAGACACTCTTTCTGATAGATCTCCTTGTTGATTGTGCCTGTAGTGACGAAAGATTTACTCTTTTTGCCACACGTGCAAATTGCTTGCCACACAAGGTATTTTTTGGGAAATTTCGATGCCTTCTTCATTCTGAAATGCTCAGCTGTAGCATTTCTGGCCATAACAGAATATAAAACCAGCCCTGGAAGCTGCTTGAGATCCTCCAGGACATAAGTTTCATCGTCCATAGCAACGCATGAAAACTTCGTCAAATATTCGCAGTACAAACGTCGAGCCCGTGATTTTGCGGCCAAGTTCTGTTTGTCGTTGCGATTTGGAACTGTTTTTACTTTATACAACTTAAGTCTCAAATCGTTGTTTTGATTTTTGGACAAAACCAGGCGACATCCCTATTTTACGAGCCACCGTTCGAATGGAGAGATTTGGGTTTTTCGTTAATATCCTTTTCACCTTTCGGTCCATGACAACATCAGCGCGTTCAATGTTTTTGTCACTTCTCGGTTTCCTCTCCACCGTCAAGCGTTCCGAAAATGATTTGAGCACATCGTGAACAGTGGATTTAGGCAAATCCAATGTTTTTGAAGGTCAGGATTTGCCGTACGCCCGTACAAAATTCGCTCGCGCACTTGTTTTTCTTTCTGTTCCATCTTGAATACTAAACATGAAATGTAAACATCAATCATAGTCTTTTTCATCATAGACTCTCAGCTATACCACAGTGAAATTTTTCATTCCTACGTGCAATATTTCAAAAGTTTCAATGATTTGAAGGTGTCCGGATTAATGTGGATACAGACCTTAGGTTAGCTTTCACTAGGAAGAACCCTCTATCACTGGACCCGATGGTATTCACAAGTAATTCGGTAACTCGGCGGAGAATGGTGGAAGCAATATAGCGTGGAAATGGGAGCACCCTTGCCTCCACGCAGGCTATGATCCGCGAGGTTGATGGGAGTAGGCCTCAGGTGATCCGGGTACCTTACCTTACCAATCAGACCAAGGCCGGTGTGGCCTCTGCTGTACACAGAAGTTGTCTCCATTGTAATCGGTCCATGGCTGTACCTCGCCAGCCTCGCTGTCTGCGGAGGGTCCGCAGGTCGCCTTCTACTTGATCGATCCACCTTGCTCGTTGCGCGCCTCTTCTTCTTGTACCCGTCGGTTCGTTTTCGAGAACCATTTTCACAGGGCTGTCGTCCGACATTCTTACGACATGCCCAGCCCATCGTAGTCGACCGATTTTTGCGATGTGTACGATGGGAGGTTCTCCCAGCAACTGATGCAATTCGTGGTTCATTCGCCTCCTCCACGTTCCGTCTTCCATCTGCACTCCACCGTAGATCGTACGCAGCACCTTCCGTTCAAAGACACCAAGGGCGCGTTGGTCCTCCACTAGCAATGTCCATGTTTCGTGGCCGTAGAGAACTACCGGTCTAATTAATGTCTTGTAGATGGTCAACTTTGTAGTTCGGCGAACTTTGTTCGATCTTAGCGTCCTTCGGAGTCCAAAGTAGGCACGATTGCCAGCCATAATGCGCCTTTGTATTTCTCTGCTGGTGTCGTTATCGGCGGTCACCAATGAGCCCAGATACACGAATTCGTCTACTACCTCGATTTCATCACCGTCGATCTGAACTCGTGGTAGGAGGCTAACATTGTCTTCTCGTGAGCCTCTTCCCTTCATGTATTTTGTTTTCAACGCATTAATCACAAGCCCAATCCTACCAGCTTCAGCCTTAAGTCTGATGTACGTTTCCGCCATCGTCTCAAAGTTACGTGCTACGATATCAACGTCGTCGGCGAAGCCAAATAGTTGGACAGACTTCCTGAAGATCGTGCCACTCGTGTCTATCCCAGCTCTTCGAATCACACCCTCCAATGCAATGTTAAACAACAAACACGACAATCCATCACCTTGCCGTAACCCTCTCCGAGATTCGAAGGGACTCGAGAGTGTCCCTGATACTCGGACGACACACATCACTCGATCCATCGTTGCTTTGATCAACCGCGTCAGTTTTTCCGGAAATCCATATTCGTGCATGATCTGCCATAGCTGGTCTCGATCGATTGTATCATACGCTGATTTGAAATCGATGAAAAGATGATGTGTGGGCACGTTATATTCGCGACATTTCTGCAGCACTTGCCGAATCGCGAAAATCTGGTCCGTAGTAGCGCGGGCACCCATGAATCCCGCTTGGTATTGCCCCACGAACTCCTTTGCAATTGGTGACAGGCGGCGGCATAAAATTTGGGAGAGCAACTTGTAGGCGGCGCTCAGTAGCGTGATCGCACGATAATTGCAGCAATCCAGCTTGTCGCCCTTTTTATAGATGGGACACACTATTCCTTCCATCCAATCCTCCGGTAAACATTCCTCCTCCCAAATCTTGGTAATTACCCAGTGCAGCGCTCTGGCCAGTGCTTCACCACCGTATTTTAATAGCTCGCTTGGGAGTTGGTCAACACCAGCAGCTTTGTTGTTTTTCAACCGACCAATTTCCTCCTCAACTTCCTGAAGGGTTGGGGTCGGGGTCCTGTCATCTTCTGCGCGTGTTCCTAGATTTATTACCGTGCCACTTTCGTTCGCTGTAACATTGCCGTTCAGGTGCTCGTCGAAGTACTGCTTCCACCTTTCAATCACCTCACACTCTCCTGTGAGAAGGTTACCATCCAGGTCTCTGCACATATCGGCTTGTGGTACGTAGCCTTTGCGCGAGCTGTTCAACTTCTCGTAGAATTTGCGTGTGTCGTTAGCACGGTACAGTGCTTCCATTTCTTCGCGGTCTCGATCTTCCCTCTGGCGCTTTTTCCTTCGAAGAATAGAATTTTGCCTGTTCCGTGCCTGTCTATACCGTTCCACATTCGCTCTCGTACGGTGTTGCAGCATTCTCGCCCGTGCTGCATTCTTCTCCTCTACTAACTGCTTGCATTCGCCATCAAACCAGTCATTTTTTCGATTCGGTGCAGAAGTACCTAGTGTCACTATTGCAGTGCTACCAATGGCGGTTCGAATATCTCTCCAGCCATCCTCAAGAGTAGCTGCGCCAAGCTGCTCTTCCGTTGGTAGGGCTGCTTCTAGCTGTTGCGCGTATTCCTGGGCAACTCCGGTTTCCCGTAGTAGCTCAATGTTAGGTCGTGGCGTCCGAATTCGACGCGTGTTGTACACCGTCGAGAGTTTTGAGCGCATACATACTGCAACTAGGTAGTGGTCCGAGTCTATATTCGCGCTGCGGTAAGTGCGAACGTTGATGATATCGGAGAAGAATTTCCCGTCGATTAGAACATGGTCGATTTGATTCTCTGTTCGTTGGTCAGGTGATCTCCAAGTGGCTTTGTGGATGTCTTTACGGGGGAAGAAGGTACTTCGGACTACTAAACCACGGGAGGCCGCAAAGTTCACGCATCGTTGGCCATTATCGTTCGATACGGTATGCAGGCTGTTAGGCCCTATTACCGGTCTGTACATTGCCTCCCGTCCTACCTGAGCGTTCATGTCACCAATGACGACTTTTACGTCCCGCTGCGGGCAGCCATCATACACTTGCTCTAGCTGCGCGTAGAACGCTTCTTTTTCGTCATCGGGTCTCCCTTCGTGTGGGCAGTGTACGTTGATGATGCTGTAGTTGAAGAATCGACCCTTGATCCTCAGCTTGCACATTCTCGCATTGATCGGAAACCATCCAATCACGCGTTGACGCATTTTGCCCAGCACTACAAAGCCGGTGCCCAGCTCGTTTGTGGTACCACAGCTCTGGTAAAAAGTAGCCGCTCGATGCCCGCTTTTCCATACCTTCTGTCCTGTCCAGCAAACCTCCTGCAGTGCTACGACTTCGAAGTTACGTGGTTGAAGTTCGTCGTAGATTATCCTATCGCAGCCAGGGAAGCAGAGCGATTTGCAGTTCCATGTTCCGAGTTTCCAATCGTAGTCCTTATTTCGTCGCCTAGGTCTTTGCCGATTGTTCCGGTCCGTATTAACTTCTGTATTATTTGTAACATTGATTTTTTTAAGGGCGGCTTGTTGGGCCTTCCCCAACCCCCTGTCTCGCCGGAGGACCATCGTGCACAGCACTGTTTAGAGTCCCACGCTGGCACGAGGACGATGATCAGCCGCTCCTAACATGGAGAACAGACGCTGTTTTGAGCCGCCCCTGACATGGAGAACAGACGCTCAGATAGACTGCACCCTTTGAACTCTTTCCAAAAATACAGGATCGAACGTCATGTTAGAAGCATTAAATAAACGCTGAACAACTCCTCGTGGTTGCACCATATTTTTCTTGGCTCAGTCAGTACTAGCACATCGGTCCCAAGCTCGGTCCCAAGCTCAATGATTCGCCCCTAATAACGTAGCTTACACCAACACATTCTCAAATGTTGTGTCAAAATAACATAGTGAATCAAAACAACAACCAAGATACTAGTACCGGAAGGTACCGAAAAGCGCAAGAATTATTGCAAGGTGCAGACTGCAAGGTATACTTCGGACCTAGGGGTTCTACAACAGTGAACCAATTTCAAATCGCTAGTTGCACATTGATTGTTGGTTGCACCTTTCTGTCAATTAAATTTTGAGTCGATGTAGTAGAACTGTCTGTCATTTATCCAACCATCAAAGAGACGTTTCTTTTATATTGGTAAGAATATATTTGTAACTCTTTGTATTGTTTCGTACAATGAACGAAAACTTTCTGTGTCAACAAATGCTTTGTGCTTTTGACAGTTGCGCGTGTGGCATTGAATACGAAGATAGCTTCTTAAAAAGTACAAATCGGTTCCGTCAGTCAGTTCCAATTTCATAATATAAACGAAATGTAATTTTCAGCGCTTGTAGGAAATTTACAGTGACAGTCTGTGGAGTTGGGTTGATTTGTATGGAAACCTTAAAAGCAGCGATTCAAAAACAAAAATCAGCTATACACATTTTTTCGATTTGATGGATTACACATCAACTTCAAACAACGTAATAAGAAATGTAACAGAAAAAAGAGAAGATGTAATTTCATTTAATCTTGAAAGAGTTTAAGCAAATGTTATTTTAAATTACAATTCATAAAAAAATGTTTCTTTATTCGCATGAGATCCGCAGGCATGGCCTTGCTCAACGAGCTGATCACTGACTTTTTTTAAACACATCGTATCTTTACAATAGGTCTCAAGACATCCTTTTGACCAAATTTCAGAACATAGTAATTGCTACTTGTACTTTATCAACGTGCAGATAGGTATACAAATTTAAAAAAAAAACTATTGTTTTTACACGAAACGCAACTCCATTTCAT
Organism: Aedes koreicus; assembly: GCA_024533555.2. Lineage (NCBI taxonomy): Eukaryota > Metazoa > Arthropoda > Insecta > Diptera > Culicidae > Aedes > Aedes koreicus. The sequence continues at coordinate 9,881 of JAHHFK020003701.1, forward strand.
TTACGTCATGATTCGTGAACAGAGATTTGGTATAAAGTTAAGCGTCCTAAAACACAGACACAACTCAAAAAAAGGTGTGTTTGATTGAATTAATTTTCTCGTTTCTTTTGACTGATTCTTATGTCCAAAATGCCACTCGCATGTGTTGGTCACTGGGCACCGAAATTTACATGACTTTGCTACCATAATTCCGTTTGGCAGCCTATTATTCCAAAAGTTTCTTGATTAAGATTCGGATATCGATGATAACCCTAACCCCTTTCAATCCTTGGACGAAAATATGACAAACATGCTCCGTCTTTTTGCACTCCCACGTCTGTTTCTCGTTCTATCTCCCTGTTCAACACCTTTTCTTGGTACAATCTTTGTTGACGTAGGGAAAATATTTTCCGTTTTTGCACGTTCACAATGAACACTGGGAGAAAATGGAATGCCCGTCATCTACCTACATCGAAGTTTAAGCAAACCATTCGTCGACGACCCAGAAAGCAAGCCGGAAGCGTTTGGGCGTGTATAATTTAATTTTCGGAAATAATTTCCATCCTCTGTTTCTGCGGAAGGCAAGCAGCTAAACTCATCGCAATCCATCCACGCACCGGTACCGCTTTAACCAACGCCCCCGGTTGGGTTGGTGTCACTTTTATCGTCGTCGCATATCATTGCTTCTATCATCACCGTCACATACGTGCGTTTACCAACTACAGCGCCTGACTCTTACAGGAATCTTGCGGCAATTGAGATGTTACGCTTGACAAACAGTTGGAATTCAAAACCCTTTGTAAAACCGGTGCCGTAACCAAGGATTGGTTATCCTAAATGAGTAAACATCCTTACTACACCTCTGCGTAATGTTACAGCTGCCACAGAACCACTTCTGCTGCTTCGAGAATAAATGTGGCATCAAATTTTTGCTTTCCAAGACAACTCGGAAACTTGGGTAGCAACCAGAATACCTCATCTTTTCTCGCCAGCCGTCTATTTATGCATGAACACATCTTGGGACTGTTTCAATCAACCAATTAAACCCGGCTGGCTCCAATGGTTATTGCAGAACTCCTCCACCGTACCACACCTGGAGATTTTATCCATGACGCCCAGAATTTCGGTGGCATGTTGCTCTAGTGAGCCTTCCAGCCCGCCGCCATTAGTCACCTCGCAACCAAACCTCCGTAATTTCTTGCGAACAACCGCACGAACAACTGGCAGATGGAAGCATGAATGTAAAACCGCATATTCAGCTAAATTGGGCTCCGAAAGTGCGGAATGTTTTTGGAGGATAGGTATTTCGACTATTTTCGGGTGATTTGAACCGAAATGGAATGAACCACACCGAGGAGGTGGAAATTAAATCAAACGGTGGTTTCATTAAATCAGAACAAACCAAATTTCAAACAAATCAACGAATCGGATGCAACATCCAAATGGCGTGTACAATTCGGCCTTTGATGAATGTTTGGCATAGTTTTGAGGTCATAGGGAGGAAATTTATAGAGATGCGAAATAGTTGGACCGTTCGGGATGTTGATCATTGAACTGATTCCGATATTTTGGTTGGCAACGTGTTTGTGGGTGGCAACATCGCACCTACCTTGTATTAATTATTTTGAGATACTATTCAATTAGACATTCCTACACACCTCGCTCCTTTTCCTCTTCGTTTAGACAGGCTCGTATGATAATGAGTTGTGTTGTAAACGAAAAATCGTTTATGTGGATGTTATATGTATAAGTAGATAGGTGTCCATGAATCTTACTGCTTTTCTTTCGGTTCCCTGGGGTCTGTCTTTTGCTGTCGATGAGGTTGATCCTAAGAAATCTGTAACTACTTATTTCTCTTAAATAGGTTGATACTGTCCATCCTTAGGTAAAGTAGTTTCGTGATATGTACCACTTTGGAATAATGCTGTTGGATACGTGTCGTTGCTGATTATTGGTGCTCGTTTAAGATCTTGAACGTGGCTGTGTTTTGGAATATGGGACATGATGTTTAACAAAGTTTTCGACTTCTTTGCCTAAGGTGAAACTTTCCAGAGTTCAATAATGGCCGCCTCAATAGTTGACTTCAGCCCCCAACTCACGTTTTCAAAGCAAAAATCTCATTAAACATTGGGACGTTGCTTGTGCTTTTCTTAATTTAAGGTATTTGAAGTGCAGTAAAACTAATATAAGAAGAAAGTGTTTGTTTGTTGCTTTCTTGCTGAGATTTTTTCTTCAAAAATAGCTTGATGTTAACATATTACATATATTTTTTTTTAACCTTCCTAATGCATTAGGAAAAAGTTACACATAGTGCATTCAGGGTCAAAAAAGACCCAAGACTTTGCTTCGCTCCCAAATATTTATTTTTGAACAGATTTTTGATATCTTGGTCTCAAATGAAAGGTTAAGATTCTTAAAACGCCATGCTGACCTGTTTTGTTTTTTGATTGGCCATTCTGGGTACATAGGTACCCAGAACCGGTTGCGGTATGCATGCGAAGTGAACAATTTTGGAACCTCAAGTATTTGTACCGTTCGACTGTTCAAAATTCACGATTTCGAACACCAATCTTCAAAAACATCATGCCATAGGTCAACCGGAGTTTTTGGCCACATCCGGATACTCTGGTATCGGTTCCGGTAGGGTCCAAAAAGGACAATTTTGAAACCTGAAGTAGTTGTACCGTTCGACGGTTCAAAATTCATGGTTTTGAATACTGATATCCGAAAACATCGTGCCATTGACCTACCAGTGAATTTGGCCACATCCGGATACTCTGGAACCGGTTCCGGTAGGGCCCAAAGAGGATAATTTTGAACCAAAAGTATTTGTACCGTTCGACGGTTCAAAATTCATGGTTTTGAATACTGATATCCAAAAACATCTGGCCATTGACCTACCAGTGAATTTGTCCACATCCGGATACTCTGAAACCGAATCCGGTAGGATCCAAAGAGGCCAATTTTGAAACGCTCTGAACCGGAAACGGTTATTTCTTGAACGCTTGGGAACAGCGCTGGTATCCCAACAGATAGCACGACGTGAAACGATCCCGAGAGCTGCTTTTTCTGCCCAAATCGTACGCGCCTCAAGAGCAGACATTGGAACTTCAATTGTTGCCGATCCACCTATCCAGCCTGAGAAAAGAAATATAAATCCACCAAAGAAGAGAGGACGGTGCACGTTTTGCGAAGGTTCTGACAATAAGTATTGAACAACGTGCTGCCAATGCGGTAATTATACATGTAAAATTCATACCGCAACATTTTGTCCATCGTGTAGAATTTTAAAACCGTAATCATCTGTCAATTTGACCACCGTATGACTTTTATAAACTCGCATCAACTCTGAAGTGTACAATAAATATGTTAAACATGTATCAATTCGTTTTATACTCAAAAAAAAAAAGGAAAACGTACGTTATCTTGACTACTTGTTTATCTATGTGGTATACAAGTTAGTGGGTACAAGAGAAGTCCAAATTGGGTCCATTCCGGGTTTAAGTTCATGACATGATGGATGTCTTCGGACAAACAGATGGCATGACGTTTTCATCAAGATAACAAACCATTAAATTCATGAATTTTGAACCGTCGACCGTAAAAAATTGAGTTCCAAAATTGTCCTCTTTGGGCCCTACCGGAAACGGTTCCAGAGTATCCGGATGTGGCCAAATTCACTGGTAGGTCAATGGCACGATGTTTTCGGATATCAGTATTCAAAACCATGAATTTTGAACCGTCGAACGGTACAACTACTCGAGGTTTCAAAATTGGCCTCTTTGGATCCTACCGGATCCGATACCAGAGTATCCGGATGTGGACAAATTCACTGGTAGGTCAATGACACGATATTTTCGGATATCAGTATTCAAAACCATGAATTTTGAACCGTCGAACGGTACAAATACTTTTGGTTCAAAATTATCCTCTTTGGGCCCTACCGGAACCGGTTCCAGAGTATTCGGATGTGGCCAAATTCACTGGTAGGTCAATGGCCAGATGTTTTCGGATATCAGTATTCAAAACCATGAATTTTGAACCGTCGAACGGTACAACTACTTCAGGTTTCAAAATTGTCCTTTTTGGACCCTACCGGAACCGATACCAGAGTATCCGGATGTGGCCAAATTCACTGGTAGGTCAATGGCACGATGTTTTTGGATATCAGTATTTAAAACCATGAATTTTGAACAGTCGAACGGTACAAATACTTGAGGTTCCAAAATTGTTCACTTCGCATGCATACCGCAACCGGTTCTGGGTACCTATGTACCCAGAATGGCCAATCAAAAAACAAAACAGGTCAGCATGGCGTTCTAAGAATCTTTACCTTTCATTTGAGACTAAGATATCAAAAATCGGTTCAAAAATAAATATTTGGGAGCGAAGCAAAGTCTTGGGTCTTTTTTGACCCTGAATGCACTATGTGTAACTTTTTTTGTAGCGTCACTTCTAGAGGTCGCTGAAAGCTGTTACTGCCCAAAATATATTCGTTTTCAAAAGTTAGGAAAAGTCAGAAAATTTCAGATTCCTAGTTTATTCCGTTTGGGCATAGGAGCTTTTTTGAGATGTTGATTGGTCAAAAACGACCCCAATGCACAAGGAAGGTTAAATTAATATGTACCGGTTCAAAGAACTACGAGTGACTCGTTCCAAGAGATTGCTTTCCTTGTTGAAGAAGGAAAGAATGATAATCCTGTTCTCCGACGAAAAGCTTTTCAGCATCGATGCTGTGGCCAACAGCCGCACGGGCCGGTTCATTTCACCGCAGAAAATGGAGAACGTTCCGGAAAAAGTGAAATTCAAATTTCAAACCAAACATCTGGCTGGTGTCATGATGTTTGGCTTGGTGGCGTCCAACGGTTTGAAAATGCCGCCTGTTTTCATTGATGCTGGAGTTAAAATCAATACCGAAGTGTATATCAGTATTTTAAAGGACCAAGTGCTTCCCTGGGTGAAGGCCAACTTCTCCGAGGGCCAAAACGTTGTCCTACAGCAGGATGGAGCGCCGTGTCACACGTCCAATCGAACCCACCTTTTTTATGCGGTAAACTGTTGCCAAATGGCACCCTACCACCTTGGCAATCTCTTTCGGCTTCTTCTGGGTGAGCAACAAACTGGTGATCACTTCTTTCGCGAACATTTTGACGAATTTGCAATAAAACAAATAGAATGTTTGGATGCAGCACTTGAAAGTAAACATAAACAAATACACTTTCGATAGAAATTATTCACTAGCTACACGAATTAACCCAATACTCAAGTTTGAACATTTTCGCATTATTTTCTGCCGCACCCTGTACCACCCATATGTAGAAATTCCAGATTGTGTTCCGATTTGACTATCTCTCGGCCGATTGCACCACCACCGTTTTTAAAGTTTTGAAAAAAGTGCCTTTTTCAATTGCTTAAATCTCTGAAACCATTATATCTGAAAACGTTCTGTAGGATGATTTTTTAATTAAATTATTCAAGTAATCCATCAAAAATATAATTATAGGTGTTGTCAATTATGATATTTTTTACATTTTAAAATTAAATTGCGTTTTTCGTCGAATGAGTTTCATTTGATTTGAAAAACTCTAATGCCATTGTGTTCCTAACATATTTTTAAGAATAAATCACTTAAAACCTCAAGGTGTTTTTAGCCATTCTGGAGTCACCGCATTTTAAAATACGGAAGTATTGATTCTTCAGTTGTTGTTTTTTGCCAATAATCCATACTCTCTTTTGTCAATATCTACGTAACTATTATGTTCACAAGTTCTTTTATAAAATCTGCTACAGAAAATTTTAAAAACACTGTTTATGGGAGGCAGTGTTGCCAAAAAATACTCAATATATATTTCAATTGCACTTGATTTTGATTTGAAAAATTCCAATCACAGCTTACAGTTTGACATAAAAAAATAAATCAGTAAATAATTCTGAGCCCAAGATACAACATTTTTGAGCAAAAAGTTTTCGCTTATTGGTATTTTGTTTTGTCAAAGTCTCTAACCTTCTTTAACCTTTAGAAAAAAGTTCCTACCAATTTCTCATATTGAACTGCTTCATATTTTCTTCAAATACTATGTCTCAATACAAGCGTGTTATGGAAGCATAAATTCTTTTTATAGACTATTTTTTTCTGGTTAATATTTACTGGAGATAATTTTAACTTTAAAGGCTAGTATGCAGCTCAAAGTTCATTAGAAAAGGACAAGTAATGGTCAAGAAATGCTTATACTGTCAGAATAACTTACCTTGTAAAGGCTAGTATGCAGCTCAAAAGTATTGTGCATTAGAATAGGACAAGTAATGGTCAAGAAGTTCTTTTACTGTCGGAGTTACTTACCTTGTATGCAGCGGAAAAGGAAGGCAAACTTCGGAACGTTTGCAACGCCTGCCCATGTAATCTAAATGAGGCTGTCACTTTTCCTTGCGGGATAATATTTCGTTCAATTATTGCGCAAGAAAACAAATACAGTACCAAAAAAGATTATCATAGTAAAGAGGCTCTAGCCTAACGCAATGATTGCTTCGCATTTTCATCCCAATGTATCTCAAGTGTGCGTTTCTTAAATACAATTTTAAAGGCTGTTGTTGAGCTGAAAACCCGTTTTCATGATGACAGTATCGATTCCAGAAGGAATTGCAGCATACATAGACCGAATGCCAGGAATCGATGCCACCTATTTGAAACTGTCTTTTATTTTATCCTTTTCCTCGCAGCCTTCTGCAGCCGACACGAACTTTAGATTCAGTTTGCAGTTGCCTATCACCCAGTCGTAAAGTTGTTTCAGTGTTTATATGGTTACACCCAGCAAATTGGCCCTCATGGCTAGTCTTTTAAACGTTCCCCCTAACCCGTCGCTCGGTTCTTTTCCATGAGCTATAATAGAGTCCATTGACAAGTAGGACACTGTTTGGACGTATGAAAACGCTTGGTAGTTTTACACTTTCTTATTATAAATGCTCCAATTCAACAATACATTTTGTACCAAAATACTTTCACCTAAATCAAATCAATGCGTTTGATAAAGATGTTGAAAAACAGGAAAAACAGCTGAATGAGGTTTTACTTGGTAAGATGCATGCCTATCATTCGGCAAGAACATGAGAACATCCGTGATTGGCGTAATTTATGGATCTTCACAAGGAAAAGAAGTAAACAAGAATACTCACGTTTCTCTCTGCGAGTTAATGGAACAATTCATTCATCTGAAAACGCAAAGATCACAGCACGATTGATAAAAACTGAGTATTCGGTTATAACTTACGTCCGGTTTTTAGCGAGGCGAACAGATTTGGAAAACATGACGATCCATACAAAAAAAAAGCAAGATCCATATGAATATCGTGACAAAAGGAGTTGCAAATGGCCATTGAATGACGCTTTGGCGGGGCATATTTAATTGACGTTCCCTAAATAGTATTTCAGTTTCAACGAATTGATTGAACACTTCTATGCATCATTGACAAACGGTAGAAATTAACAATTGAAAACAATGATTTAAAACGTAAATTTCCCGAAAATGCCAGCTTTGTAGCGTCTGTATCCACTACCGTCGGGAAGGTAATAACTCTCATATCTGTTTTTGGAGCTATTTTGCTTGTGGGAGCAAGCAGATCCGAGAGAAATACGCTAAATGTTATTGTTCACATTTGTTACTTTCGTCCTTCTGACTATTTTGTATTGATTTGTCTGAGTCAAACAGTCTGTGGAACATTATTCTTATTTGTATAAACAATTGGCCAATAATTGCAACACTGCCACCAATAATGTATATTATTTTTCTTGAACAATTCTTTTCATAAATCATCCGACAGATTGTCTTAGTCCTAATAGTTCCGTACGCAAAAAATAAGGGTAATTGACAATTAACAATTACCCATACGCTTTCAAATGCTGTAGCTCCATAGCGACTTAGAATACTCTCATGTTATAAGCGTTTTCGATGTCAAAAACACTGAGGATTTTTTTTGGATTTTTTTTGAATTTCCTATTTTTTTCAATATAAAAATAGCACGTTTGGCAACACTGCCACCCAAAAATAGTATTTTCCAGGCTTCTTTGAATGATTTCCTTGAAGAACCATCTAGCAGATTATTATTAGACAAAACAGTTCGGAAAAGGAACAAGACAATAATGACGTTTAAAAAAAACGATAAAACTTTATGAAGAATGAAAAAAAAATTTGGCAACACCGCTGAAAATAAAAAGTAGTCTCCTTGAAATCCTTGAACAGTTCCCGTCAAAAAGCTAATAGGTGATTGATTTAAGTCAATAGTTTGGTAGATATAGACTAAAACAAATAATAATTTATAACAAAGAATTTTTAAATAAGGCCTTTTTTGCTTTAAAGGGGGACTCCACCCTGGAAATTCGTGAAAATCTAATTTCTTGTAATGAATTTTAAGGATGCTTCACTTTCCGAAATGTAATGCAGCATGTATTTTCCCAAACCAGTAATGCATTTCAACATAATTTGCTGAACGAAACGTTAATCGCGTTTATCTCGAACACATGTTTTTAATTTGATGACCGCTGCATCTCGGATTCTACCCGACCAAAAAAATTTCAGCCTCTAAAAACGAAATATCTATCTTGTTGCGTAGTGGTTTTTCACATATTCGGAAATATGCAAGATGGTGTCAAATAAAAATAGGCTGTTGGTATCAACAAAAATTGCCGTGAAGTGACCAAAACACATTCAAACATTAAGTTTCGTTCGGCAATGAGTTACTAGTTTCTCAAAATGAGTGACTAGTTATCGAGAATTTCATATTTCAGAGGGCCTCCAGAAAAAAACAAAATAAGATTTTACGAACTTCCAGGGTTAGGTCCCCCCTTAAAATGCTGTACCTTGAAAACTGCTCAGAATGTTTTTAAGTGTTCTTTGTTAAAAAAAAAAATCTGATGAACACGTTAGTATTGGAATTTCTAGATTACTCATTTGTCGAAAATAACAATTTTATTGTTTTAATGCAAGCAAAACAAATTTTTTGGCAACACTGCTGCCAATAAATTGTATTTTTCCTGGATTTCACGGACAACATCCATCATGAAACAGGCAGCAGATTATTTTTAAACACAATAGTTCTGGAGATAAAAACCAAAGAAAATAGTAGTTTTTGACAAATATCTTATAACTATGTATTGCTTTCATTTAAAGTGCTGTATCTCTATAACGCTTCAATAAACCTTGCGTTTTTGAGTGTTTTCTATGTAGAAAAACAGGAACATGCTTAAATTAGAATTTTTTAAATCAAATCTTTCGACGGCTCAAGCTTCACGATTTTTCATAAGCAGTCTACTTCTAACCTTGAAATGGACCAATGACTATTTTAGCCATTCCGGGACAATCCGGATGCCCGAGGCAACCCTTTATGGTCATTTATCCATTTCAAAGCTAGATGTATACTACTCAACAAAAACTATGAAGTTTGAGCCGTCGAAAGGCATGTTTCAGCAAAAATCTGTATTTGTAAACGGTTTCCCCGGGGCATCAGTTTTGTCCCGGAATGGTTTATATAGTCATTGAGGCATTTCTGGGCTATAAGTACACTATTTAATAAAATATCATGAAATTTGAGTTTTCGAAACGCATGTTTCGGTAAAAATCCGTATTTGTCCCCTCCTATAGGCTTCCCCCAGGGCAGCCGGATTGTCCCGGAATGGTCAATATTATCTTTGGTACATTTCAAGGCTGGAAGTAGACTATTTATGATAAATCATGAAGTTTGAGCATGTTCCTTTGGAAATTTGTATCTGACGCCGCCTTACGGATCGTGGCAAAACATGCCCTCTTCCGGCACATATTCCTTGTGGCCAAGCAAAAACTAAAAATTGTGACTCCAACAAGCATTTTGACTGTGAAGACTTTAAAATTTGGTCATATAAACCTTCTGCAATGTGAATGTTAAATCCGGGTCAATATGACCCGAAACATTTTATTCGATTTTAGCGGCCCTTCAGAAATGTAAAAAAATGCGTTCGATACAGAAACGTAAAAAAAGTTTCTTGGCACAGGGAAGTAGGCCATGGATGTGTGGCTTATTTTTATTTCATATGCCGTTTTCCTCGCCAACCGAGCAGGATTCCTTCGAATAAAGTAATCGCTTCTTCACTTTGACCGCTGAGGGAGTGCGTACAATGCGTTTCTAATCGGGTATCGAACAACAGTGCCAGTATTTTTTTATGGTCCTGTATACAAACAGTCTGCTTAACTTTAAATGCGACAACTTCTATCTGATTTTTATGTTTGTGAATTCGTCTAGATGCAAGATCCGAATTTATTCTCTAAATGAATCCATCTCGTAAATTAATGAACACAAATTCAGTTTGTTGTTTACGAATGAACTGATAACAAGTCACTGTTTCAAAACGTACACAAGGGGTTCACCAATAATGGTGTAAATTGTACCGAGGAGATCACAAATGAGTGTAAAACCTGTACTCGAAAAAATGAACCATTTTTATCCGTGTGTAACTTTTTTGTCCGTGGGTAAAAATTGATGAAAATCTGAGTATAACTAGTTAGTTCACATGTGCAAAATTTCATAACAATGGGTTCAGTGGTTATTGAGATGTTATCGAAACAAGAAGAAAATCACTGGAGAATTTTGCGCGCCGTCATGGAAAATCCGACTGCGACCATGAGATGGATCGGAAGACAACTGGGAATCACCCATACAACTGTATCTCGGGTTGTAAAATCGTTTAAGGAGTCCCAGACTACCGCGCGGCGTGCTGGAAATGGAAGAAAATCGAAGACAGTGACCCTGTGAAGGCCCGAAAGGTTATTTCAAGTGTAATCCAAACCTTTCAATTCGCGACGCGGCTCTGAAGGCAAAGTGTTCCACCTGGTTCGTTCCGCAAACCATGAAACAAGCTGGGCTTCGTGTATTCAAGGTCCGCAAGGCACCAAACCGGCGTGATCAACAAAACACGGCGGCCAAATCCCGCGCAAGGAAGCTGTATCGAGAGTGGTTAACGAAACCGATGTGTGTGGTTATGGATGACGAAACCTACATCAAGGCAGACGCAAAGCAGATACCGGGGCTGGAGTTCTACGTTGCCAAATTACGATTTGATGTTCCGGAAGACATACGGAAGAAGAAAGTGGACAAATTTGTGCCAAAAACTACTTGCTCTGGGCTCTGGCAGGCCATATGCCAATGCGGTAAACTTAGTAAACCATACATCACAACGGATACCATCAACAGCGAGATTTACCGCACCGAGTGCCTCCAGAAGCGTCTGTTGCCCTTCCTGCGGTCCCACGGAGGCGAGACATTATTTTGGCCGGACCTGGCAACATGCCATTACGCGCGATCGACGTTGGATTGGTACAGAGACAATAACGTTGTTTTTGTACCAAAAACCGCCAACCCCCCAAATTCACCAGAGATTCGTCCGGTGGGAAGATTTTGAGCCAATATTATATGCTCTTCGTAAGCTAGGCTGGGCCTCACATCGTCTTCCATCATATGAAGCTCGCTGCATGTTGATTGACATCCAAACATTGAAAGAACGACGAGAATATGCGATGGTTTCATTTGTAAACGATATCGTTTCGCAGCGTGTTGAATCAGCCGAACTACTTTCTAAATTAAATTTTTATGCACCAAATAGACGACTTCAAAATCGTAATTTATTTGCTCTAAACCATCATCGCACGGAATATGCTAAAAATGTACCAATAAATAGCATGATGGATTCCTATAATCAACACTGTGAAGCCATGGACTTTAAAATGTCTCGGTATAAATTGAAACAGTATTTTAAGTCCCTGAGGATACAAAACTAATTAATTTTTATATTTATGTATAGAGTTAAGAAAAAAACTAATTGTCTATGTACTAGTCTACAATTGGTTAACGAAATAAATAAATAAACAAATGAAGGCCAAAGTACGAAAATCGCCCAAGGTGTTTAAGAACGAGCTGGAGTTGAAGAAAGAATGGATGAAAGTGAACAACAAGGTAATGAGGGGTCTTAAGGGAAAGGTGCGGGCTTTCAGCGATGAAAAGGAAATTGAATGAAATAATTATGCCGAAATATAATCCATATTTATTAGCTCATTCCCTGAAAGTTTCAAGAAAATCCGAACACTTTTGTCTGGTGCATTTTTTTCGAGTACAGGCCTTATCACTCATGAGTGTGAAACTCATGAATTTCCATTTCTTTTGAAAAACAAAAGATGCTCTACTGCCAAATGCCATTTTTTTCTCTACATTGGAAGGCCAATGTATGCGGCCACCAGGCATTTCAATGTCTTTTCGACCTATTAAAATCAGCGGCTGAAGTTCAAGACTGAACCCATCCGATTCAGTAAAATTTCATTTTCTGTTAGTGACCGTTTGAAAAAAAACGAGGCAAAGTGTTACTTGCACTAACAGGCCAAGAGCCCTTAAACCCTACATGGATATTAAATAGTCCCGAATCAAAACCCATCTCCGAATCATTACAAACGGCGATACAACAAACGGTAAATGTAGCCCCATATTCTTCCCCGAAATAACCCTTAATAGTTTTAATCAACGTATAATCCTTTCATTTCTACCAGCTGCTCTGCTCTCCGGTTGGACTCTTCGCTCAAGTTTGGAAAGAGCGAGAAAAAGCATCCATAAGCTACAAAACGGCGAGATGCATTAATGAAGATTAGTCCATCTTCATTGGCCGTGACGGAGGGCGGTAATTACTGCTTTCGGTAAAAAGATAAATAGAACCGACCGCCGCCGTCCACCGTGCACTCCTCATTAGGCCACCAACAGAGATGCCCATGATCCGTCGGCATCGTAGTCCTCGCGCTGAGGCTCACCTTCCTAGATTCAAATTGGACCAGATGGTTTGCTGAGAATTATGCAAATTATTTACAGAGTGGCTTTTCGTGTTGTTACGGATTAAGGTAATTTTCCCAACAAAATACTTGGGCAAAAGTGAATCAAACTGAACAAAAAGATTGGTTAAGATTTAGGTTTCCCCCGAAATCCAACGTGCTCGAATGCAATATCAATTTACCCTTTTTAATTAGCCTTAGGAGGGGTAAAAGAATTGTAACATTTGTTTCCATAATTTGCCCAGTATCAGCAAAGGAAAGTCACTCAAGCGAATGTTATCGATATCCATTTTTTTTAACATAAGACGATACTCGATGGCACTAGAGGCTGAATAATGTCTCTTGAAACGAAATTTGAATCAGACACGATGCCACTTTCTATTCGTGAACGTTAAACAAATCAACAAATCAAGCAGAGCGAGAGAAAAAGAATTTCTCGGATAATCTGATTCCTGATCGGCATCACTCTGGTCCAATTGCTGTACTCTTTGCACGCCACTTGGGCAGGAAGGCAAGCGAAAATAAGCTTCATCAAATTCCTTTTTATCTCTCATCTCGTGAATTCATTTATTTTTCGTCGAAGGCTGATAAGTTTTTTTTTTCTTCCTAACTTCCGTCCGCTCTCCTGACAAGGGATCGAATATGAAGCCGCCAACGACAGCAAAGAAGCAAACGCCCGACCAGTCGAAAGAAGGTAGGTTTGAATCTTGAAGTCAAAGCAGATTAACTTTTATCAGGGCAAGGAAATCTGAACTGACAAAGTGGGTAATATACAGAGCAGTATAGGGAAAATACGACCCACAGACACTCTCTAAGAACGACACTACTACACACGACTGTAGAGATTTACTCAGCATTGAGTTTAAGTAGAGTTACTCAGTTAGTGAGAAAAATACGCACAATTTATAAAAAATCAGAAACAAACTACAAAGATTGTATACTGATTGTTCCAGAATATGATTTTGTTGAAAAGTATATAAATGTGCTCAATTTTGATAACCAAAGGCATTGCTCGTCCGACACCCCTAAGTGAATCAGTTGCTTTGTTATTTGTTAACGATATTGAATATTTCCGAGTAGTTCATCATGCCTCATATCGTGATAGTAATTTATAGTTAAGGATCATTGGGAGTTGTATTTATCCTTTTTTTACCCTTCTTATACCAAAAAAAGCGTATAAAGGTCGCTGGGAAAATTGATTTTTTAACCGAGACCCGGATGGGCGAGTGTCATATACCATTCGCCCGCTCGCGACTGCCTGTCGTGGTGGGTACCCTCCCAAAAAAGCGTATAAAGGCGCTGGGAAATAAGGGGGGGGACTGTGTATATGTTTGTATGTGTGTGCGTTACAAATAATGTCACATCAGTTTCGAGGCCGTTTGTGAATCGATTTCAGTTCTGTTGGTGGCAAATGAAAGCTACAACATACCCATTAAACGTTATTAATTTTTTTTACTCGAAAATTTCGTTACGGTGATATGAACGAAACAGTATTTACCGCGTATTATAATAGTCACCAACAGTTTAATCCCCATGAAGGTCTGACCAATACAATACCTGAGAGCACAAAAATTGTGAGATGGAAATATACTGGGCTGGTTCATCTCCCGTCGTAGGCTCTCAAATACCTTTTTGGGTATTATCGTAACTTGTCCGGGGTGAGATTCAAACTCGTGACTTTGGCGTTAGAGGCATGGGCGTTAACCACAACGCCGGGGTAGCCCCCCAGCAGACTAGATGCCACATTATACGACTCTATAGAATTAGAGCAGGATCGATTGGCGTAAGTGGTATACAACGTCTCCATTTACTATAACTGCACAATTTTCAACGAACATACACTCAGTAGCAAAAAAAAAGCCGACCAAAATTTTGTTTCCGGAAAACGCCATGTTCAACATTCTGTAACTTTCGCAATTATCAGTATTTTTGGCTGAAAATTTGAAAACATCATAACCAATGTAAAAACATTACCTGATCAAAATTTCATGTTGATAAGATTTATAAATTTGAATTGGTCATACCAATTTCAAAAACCCGTATTTCTTTGAAAATTCAGATAGTATATTTAAAATGTCACCATAGTCTGAAAAAATATAGAAAATAATGTGGTCAAAATTTGAATTGTTTCCATCAAGTGGTTTGGACCACAGAATTTTTTTGCACCGATATTTCTGCATGGTCAATATCGGGAGAAAAATAAAAATACTCATGTAGGTGCGTCAACTTTGAAGCCAGCTGTGGTCCAAACTACTTGATGGAAACAGTTCAAATTTTGTCCACATTATTTTCTACATTTTTTAGGCTTTGATGTCATTTTAAATATGCTACCTAAATTTTTCACAGAAATACGGATTTTTTAAATTGGTATGAACAAAAATGACTTCTTTCACATATGTTATGAACACTTTATAAATTTTATCAATATGAAATTTTGGTCAGGTAAGGTCTATACATTGGCTATAATGTTTTCAAATTTTCAACCAAAACTATTGATAATTGAGAAAGTTACAGAATGTTGAACATGGCGTTTTTCGGAAGCAAAATTTTTGAGTGTATACTTATAGTATTTAGCATCTTGAATTCATATCGATAATCAAAAAATCCTCCCGTAAATTTTTTGAATTTAACTCTAATTTTATGTATTACTAGCAGAACCCGGTGCGAGCCAGCAACGCTACGCTACGCTTGCAACTAAATGAATGAAAATTCAATAGAACTGGCGCTTTGATGGGTTTTTTTTTTAAATGAGTTTTGTTAAAATATTTTCGTTCTACAAAATAAAACGTAGGTCTGTGTTTCTAATTAAACCCTCGGATCGTTACACCGAAAAAATATTAAATATTATTTTCATTAAGATAAATTATTGATGTCTATGTCTGATCGACAAATACTTATCATTAGAGGCAATATTCAATTTATAAATTTAAGAAATATGATGTATCACCTATACACATACCATGTATTTGACTTTATTATAAAAAGTATAAGGCTTGTTTTATGACTCAAAGGTATAATGTTTGACTTATACTTTTGATTAGAATTGATGTTTAATATTTATTCCATCCAGTATGGCGTTCGGGATCGGTTCGTCCGTCGTCCGTCAAGTGAAGTTTATTTTTCTGAAGATATATTCAAGGTATAATAGTATTTACATCATTTCAGTTAAAAAACGATGTTCGTCCTTCATTTAATTACAGCAGAAAACGTGATTTGCTATAAAGCATGATGGAGGTGATGCTTCTGCCACCAACCTTTACGGGTACTGGTATTGCTGTCTTAGTAAATCCGAAAGCCTCTCCCCTTAACTAACCAAGCATAAAATGTTCAGTGAATATATGTGTTGATATTAATATAAATTGTATAAATTCACTCTATTCCTTATTTTCATTGGGACAAATTTTGTTTCGGATGCAGTCATAACAAGTCATACTTAAAATTTATTAATCTACTGCTTCGTATCTATGTACCAAATCAAAATCGAAATAAAACCATTATGTTGATTAATGAAAAGTATATTGCAATGGATATGAAATGTATTAGTCTATGTTATGAAGTTGATATGACACGGTTAATGAATGTCATGTGAATGATAATTGAATATTATGCAAGTATATCAATGGCAAAAATCTATGTGGTTTGATTAATACAATGAATATGGATTTTTCTTTTCGTGTAGTTTTAACCATGGTTTTTTTTTCTGTGTAGAAGCATTTCATAGACAAAATTCTTATGTTCAAACTTCACTGTATCCTGTCACGTGTCCTTTTTGAACGTAATTTTCTCTTAGGTTAACTTCTTAATGTAGCACTGAGAGTAACTCAAGCATCCCCATTCTTGACTAAGAAGGGTTTCAAACTTCTATCAGAACGTGCTGCCTACCCGAGAAATACACAATTTGTGTTTTAGTTGCCTGGATAAAGAGTGTTTCGATCAAAATCTGGTCGATTTAAACTTGACGCATTTCCTTTCATCTTGCATTACAAAATTTTGCACTCCCTTCATTTTGAAGATGTGTGCGTGTAGAAAGCTATTTTGATTTTGAGATTGGCACTTCAGTTATCAAAATGTTGTCGAAGGAAGAGAAGCAACGCATAAAAATTTTGCACGTGCATGGCGTAAATCCAAACTACTCTCACGGCAAGTTGGCGAAATTATTGAGTGTGGCTAAATCAACTGTTACCAACGTATTAAAAGTGTTCGGTGAACGTTTATCGACAGCTAGAAAAGCTGGATCGGGGGGAAATCGAAAGCCGGTGGCCACAGCGACGAAAAAAAAGACAAAAATCGTTCTACTAATACGCTCGCAAAAGTGTTTTTTTAAAAAAGTGTTTTTTTTTTTAAAGTGAAGACAAAAAAGAGTTGCCCGCTGTTTCGAGTGGAACCCCAACCTTTCCGTTGGGACGAGCTGGACTGACGACTTACAAGAAAGCGGTGACTCCAAATCGCGACGATAAACGTCGGCCAAAGCACGATCGCGAAAGTTGTACACGACGATGCTGACGAAGTTTGATTGCGTTATACAGGACGATGAAACTTATGTCAAGGCAGACTTTAAACAGCTTCCTAGACAGGAATTTTGTACGGCAGCCGGACGGGGAAAGGTGGCAGAAATTTTCAAGCACATTAAACTGTCAAAGTTCGCGAAGAAATATCTGGTGTGCCAGGCCATCTGTACCTGTAACTTGAAGAACAACGTTTACATTGTGACCGGAACCGTCAACCAGGAAATTTATCTGTGCCTACAAAAACGTCTACTGCCTTTCCTGAAGCGACACAACTGTTCCGTTCTATTTTGGCCGGAATTGGCCTCTTGCCATTACGGAAAAAAAGGCCATGAAGTGGTATGCTACCAACAACGTTCACGTGGTGCCCAAGGACAAGAACCCTCCCATCACGCCAGAGCTCCGCCCAGTCGAACAATATTGGGCCATCGTCAACCAGAACCTTAAGAAGACTCAAAAAGCACTTTGCATTCGGTTTAAAGGAAGCTTAGCAGAATATTTCTCCTATATTTTGTATAAACTGAGCTTGGAAAAGAAAAAGAATTTGACTTATTAATAAAAACATTGATCGACTCACACACATTACTGTTTGACCAAATTTTGATCGGAACACCCTTTAATTCTCATGTTTGGTTGAAATTTCTGTTTCATTTGTATGAAGGCCTCCTCTCCAGAAAGGGGTACCAAATTTGGTTCCATTTGCTTGATTAGTTCAAGCGTTATTCAGAAACTTGTGTTTCATTTGTATGGGAACCCCCCTTCTTAAGGGCGGAGGGGTCTCAAACCACCATAGAAACATTTCTTGCCTTCAAACACCTGCACTTGCCAAATTTGGTTCCATTTGTATGATTAGTTCTCGAGTTATGCAGAAATTTGTGTGTCATTTGTATGTGCCCCCCCCTTTAAGATTAGGAAGGAGTCTCAAACCACCATTGAAACATTTTTTGCATTCAAAAACTCCCACATGCCAAATTTGGTTTCTTTTGTTTGATTAATTCTCGAGTTATGCAGAAATTTGTGTTTTATTTGTAAGGGAGCCCCTCCTTTCTGAGAAGGGAGGGGTCTCTTATTATCATAAGAACCTTCTCCGGCCTCAAAAACTCTTCCATACTAAATCTCACGCTGATCGGTTCAATAGTTTTCGATTCTATAAGGTTCAGACAGACAGATATACATACAGACAAGCATCTCGAATTCATATCGATAATCAAAATTGACGGTTAGGATTGTCTAATAGTTCATTTTACAAACTGAATAAATGAAATAATGAATATTTCTAGAACTTCCCCTTTTTACCCTTCCTACACAAAAAGAAACCACTAAAACATAAGGGAAGATTGTTGCTCTTCACTATATGTGGATGTATACCAACAAATGAAAATACAAAATTGAACCAGGAACAATAGATCAATTTGCATTGTTGCTAACAAGTTCCGACTAGGAAATCTTAATGAGAACAATATACAACTGTCGTACTGTTATACCACTGTGTATTTAATACCGTAGTGCGGGGTGATATAGGCCCTAGGAGTTATTTACAGCAAGATTTTCGTTTTGCTTTTGTGAGATGTGTGCACGCTTTTTAGTACATAGAAGGAAGATTGATGAAGATTTTCATCAATATACCAAAAGCGATGCAAGTTGATGGATTCAAATTCAAAAGGTGATATTTTTTTTTTTTCGCCAACGTGAGATTATTCGATCATCTCGAATGTTTATTATGGAGAAGTGTGGATTATTTTTAATCTGATGTATTTACAATCGCAATTGCTTCTAAATGCAGAGTGAGATTGCTTTGAAACAAATCATTTTTTCTGTTTTCTGGCTCTAAGTATACCGTATAATCCTTTAACTGATTAAAATATGGATAAAATTGTTGCACATTTCACGAATATATTGCGTGATTCTTGCACTAGAACGTTTGTTGAAATGTGCCATTGCGTTAAATCGTTTCTCCAGCACGGTAATCTTCAGTTAATTTGCGCACTTTCTGTAAAAGACACTGAAAAGATTTAACGTAATGGTGCACTTCTACAAGTGTCTTAGTGCACTCAGCGCGAGATATTTTCGTGCAATGCACAATTTTATACTGTAACACATGAACGTAATGCGTCACGATAGTACTAATAACTGCTCATGAATGCAATTGATGAATTAGGTAGATTCAGATGAGTGAGCCAAACTCTCAGTCCCTTGCCGATTTAAATTCCTAGAATTCACTTTTACCACATTGCGCCGGCGCTCGGTTGCTCAGAGGAATTCGTCTTTTGGGCTCTCAGTTTATAAGTATTTTTTGTTCGGCTACGTAGAAATTTGCTTTAATCAGAGTTTTGTAGAGTATCAATAAGCATTAAGAAAATTTCAAATCCTTCATAAAATAGTAGGAGTAGAACATTTTCTTGTGTGCTGAGTAATGACGTAACTTTTGATTTTTGTTTCAGGGACTTTGGAAAGGATTTGGTAATCGTTCCTCAATAGACGATCCTAAATTGGAAGCAAAAGTACACTCTTCTTCTGTCAGTCGTTCACATTCTGCATGAACTTTGTCGTGGAAATCCTTCACCGGACTACATACCGCAAGCTTCTGTTAAAGATCAAAGTCGAAGAAGAGAATCGATGAACGCAAATAAATCCTATTAAAATGTTTCAAGAATTTTCGTGTTTGAAATTTTTTTTTAAATAATTTCGTAGTCATAACGACGAGTTTCATTCAGTAAATATAAAAATGTTTTTATTTTTGATCATTGGAGCCAGTACCATACTGGCCTCTTTTTAATTCGTAATTTTAGTGAAGATTAAGAAGGGTTGAGTCTCACCATTGGTGAATTACTTCGGGTTTTTATTAACACTTTGACTAAGCCGAATTTGCAACGCCACATTTATCGGAAGCACTCATCCTCATCGGAAAAAAAATCGATGCCTTTTGAACATATCACCTAGGAACACTTCAAAACCAACTGGCCCGTATCATCATAGAGTGATAAAATTGTTTTCCTTCTCGTTGCCAAAAATTCCCCTATCGGAAAAAAGCTTACTCATCGCCGAACTCTTCACACCTGCAGTCAATCATTGAGAAATATAGAATTCCTTCAACGTCCAATGGAGGCTAAATAGCAGGGTATCGATTTTCCGCTCTAATGAGACAAACACGCAGAATTATAGCGAAAGCAAAATAAAAACACCATAATAGTATGACTGCTGACGGGGTCGTTTCCGCAGCATGTGATTTTCTACGCCCTCATCTCACCCTTCGAGCCGATTACTTGAGTCTACAACCACACACACTGTATTCTGCAGTATCAGAGACGGAAGGCGAAAGCAGTAATTTTTCATAGAACTTAATGTGACGAAAACTTTTTCTTTCGGTCGTCATGTGCCATCTGGCCGAGTTGGAAGTAGGAAGAGGTCGCAATTTGATCTCCGCGCATTCTGAAGTAGTCAACATAGTGAGTTAGCGGGAAACGGAAACGAGGCGCGTCGAAGTTTAAGCTGGCGCCCGGTTCGCTTTTCAACGTCGAAGACGACGACGACGACGACGTCGGCAGTAGTGTGGTGTTGACGTTAGAGGGGATACGAATGTGTGATTTTCTTTCCTCCACTATTTCTTCGGGCGCTAAGCTGATGGAAAATGAGTGTATATGAAATCAGAAGCGTCATAAGTTGAGATTTTTACGATTGGTGGTTCGAGTATGCTGTGTTCTATGGATCGGTTGTAGTGTTTCACTTGAAGCGAGCGGATTGTTATGGGTAAACTGCGCGTGTGATTGGAATGGCAGTAATGTGATTTGAGTTGGAAAGGACCGTTTCGGGTATTTTTTGTTGCCGGAAAGATTGCGGTCTCTGGGGTAATGTTGTAGTTAGAGAACAATTGCTGAGTAATGGAGAAGGCTTGTTTCAGTTTCAGGCTGACGCCTGATTATTTTTAGATTTTTTTTCTTTTCATTAGTTTCTGATCGAAGTGTGCTCAAAGATTGAAGCAAATATTTTTCCTCCCATAAAATTTTCGAATTTACCTCTGATTTTATGTGTTACTAGCTGAAACCGGTGCGAGCTTTGCTACGCTTGCAACTAAATGAATGAAAATTCAATAGAACTGGCGCTTTTATGTTTTTTTTTGGAATGAGTTTTGTTAAAATATTTTCGTTTGCTAAGGTGTGTAAGTTCTGTAAAATAAATCGTAGGTGTGTGTTTTTAATTAAACCCTTGGATCGTTAGTTTTTACCATAGTTTTTTTTTTCTGTATCGATCAATTTCATAGACAAAGCCCTTATGTTCAAACTTCAGCGTATCTTTTCACATGTCCTGTTTGAACATAATTTTCTCTTGCATAACCTTAGATTAACTTCTTAATGTAGCACTGAGAGTAACTCAAGCATCCCCCATTGTTGACTAAGAAGGGTTTCAAACTTCTATCAGAACATGCTGCCTACCCGAGCAATACACAATTTGTGTTTTAGATGCCTGGATAATTCTCATTTTGGTTGAAATTTCTGTTTCATTTGTATGAGAGCCTCCCATCCAGAAAGGGGAGGGGTCTCAAACCACCATAGAAAAAAATCCTGCCTCCAAAACCACTACATGTCAAATGTGGTTTCATTTGCTTGAATAGTTCTCGAGTTATGCAGAAATGTGTGTTTCATTTGAATGGGAGGCGTCTCTAACTATCATAAGAACCTTCTCCGGCCCCAAAAACTACTCCATACAAAATTTCATGCCGATCGGTTCAGCAGTTTTCGATTCTATTAGGTTCAGGCAGACAGACAGACAGAAATTCATTTTTATATAAATAGATAGTATATAGATATATAGATTGTCTATTATTTTATAACTGAATGAGTTCAAAAGTTCTCCGATTGTGTCCAAATCAGGAGAAAGCTGCGTGGATCTTCTAGGAAATAGTCTAATATATTCGGTGGGTGTGGATGTAGAAAAGTGTAAAAAAACAGAAATTTTATCCATTGCTGTTTCACTGAGGTGAAGTGCAGATGCAGCTTCATACGTCCTTTCGTATAACACTGATTAGGAAAAATTGTTGGCCGAAGGTTTGAAGGTCTGCTCTACTTTAATCGCCATCACGTTGATAGTGAACATTCCAACACACTCTTGATTCAAAAGTTTCATCTTTAAACAATCCTAAGGCTCAGCTTCTGATACGTATTATGCAGTTAGAGTTGCTAGATTATTAATTGCCTTAAGAACATCAAACTCTTCCTCTATTTAGCAGTTAGATTTTGACGCAATCTTGAAGTTGACCTACAAATGTGCTACAAATTCATATGTTTTCGCTTCATTCATTCAAAAGAAATGGAGACGCTTGGCTGTTTGCTTTGCTTGTTGTCGTGTTTATTTCATTTTTCATTAGCCTGTTACAGTTCGCCTCAATATTCAGACCCTTGGTTTAAAAATCCGGACACTTTTCAAAGTTGTTTGTCATAAGTAACCGTGCAGTGTAACCGTTAACAACCGCCCCACAAGTTTAAAATGTTGGAAAAAGGAACACTAATTATATGTCGATCAAATGCCCTGATTTATAGACTGTCCGACTATTGATGCAGCACGGTTACGGTTATGCAAATTAAAATAAATTTGAAATCGGGTGTCCCACTAAAAGGATGAGTGTTGTTGGTTCCTTACTAGTCTTCTTGCTAATTTTACTAATTTTCTGAACTTACTGTAGATTAATATGACATGCCAAAAATAAGCTCGGTTGGATGATGCGATGCATGACAATAGAAATCCACGGACATAAGAAACCCGAATGTAACAGGTTTGTCAAATTTACCGTTTACGTTCAACCAACAAAATTCATGCAAAGCAGATCATAATCAAGAACGATTTCCCATTTGTAGCAAACCAACATCACTCCAAAGGAAACCTACCGGAAATTGCTCCGGTAATGAGTTTGGGGAGACATTCTCAGAATGAAAAATTTAAATCGCTCCAACGACAACGGATTCTGGTTGTAACATGACATGGATATGTTTTTAATCCAAATACCTGTGCTTCTGTAGATGCTCATGATTTACATGAAATGTTTTCTTTGATTCTCTAACGATCAGAAATTCCATGAGCTTGAGGGCTGTATCTAAAATTAATAAGCAACCTTCGGATCGGGTGTACTCATATGACTGAACTTGATTTTGTATGTACATATTCAAATTATTGTATAGTGATTAGTCTGGCCAGTTGGATTTTAAACATTTATTTTGAAACAATTTTTTATTTTGCTACTGGACGATGGACTTATTAACATGTCATACAAGCGGCTAAATATTCTGTATTTTCATTGGAATGAAATATTATCAAACCGACGCTTGGACACGGAAGTGGTGTCTTTCTCAGGCTGTTATTATTACTTTTCTGTGGTTCATGGAGCGACACCTGGGCCCTTTTTTACTCAGTCGGTAAAGGCGCAGCTACCATGCTGGAGGTTGCATGGTTCGACTCCCGCTTTGGTCTAGGAATTTATCATAGAGAAAGAAAAAATTAAAAAGGGGGACGGCTCAAATTAAGCAAAAATTGAATTGTTCTATAAAAGATCGATCCGGAGCGTTTGATAGTACAAAGAAAAATGCCCTAGTCAGGATGCAAAGAAATCCCTAGGAAGCATCTCAAATATTGCTTCTGACAAACTTCATCTCAAATATTGTTGATGTTCCTTCAGGTGACTTAACTGCTCCCAAAATTTGCTAGGTTTTTAAAGGTTGTTATAGTTGAACAATAATTTTTGGGCTTTGAATGTTGAAAACCTTCCTGAAATCCAATATTGGGGAACAGCGACTGAATTCTGTTCCCTACTGCACTTCCAAAAGAATATGGCGATTGATTTGAATATGGATGAAGTCGTTTTTGACGTAGGACTACGTCTTTGTTTTCTATACTGGGGTACAATTTTATTAAAAAAATCCTATTGCGACCGTCACGAAAAGCGGTCAGGATTTGAGCGTTAGTATTTCAGTCGTTTCTCTAAAAAAATTCAAAATGTTTACCTCAATCGATCGGAAATATTTCTACGAGTTTTAACATTAAACTATTTAAAATAACGCAAATATAAAGTGATGTCTTATAATTTCGCTTTGCAAAGTAAATTTACAACATGCCAACTATTTTTCTGTCACAGACTTCAAATGTAAGTAAGGGAGATCTCATATGCAGCAGTGAACGATATAGAAGGGTACAACTTCGCAAAATGCTTAATTCGCTTGGCAGCCTTGGAGCTGTCCAAAGCGGCAATGAGCCAGTATTGAATTGGCAGCTGGCGGTGACAATTACCCTGGAAGGTTTTCTGGCGACCAACCATTGATCATGCAGTCGGTTAACCAAGCCAGTGGCTAATTTGGAGCCAGCTGGGTGGCGCTACCACGAGCGAAATAAGCGTGATTTAGTTGGCAGCCATCTTTCGGTAAGGCGGTTGAGTGGTATAAACCAGCCACTACCAACATTAGTATGACATGTTAACAGTTAGATGCCAGTTAGCAGAAAATTTATGTCTATAGTCTGATAAGAACTGTTGCAAATATGATGCTAGTATTGCTGGTAATGCAAATGAATCGTCACACAATATTATTAAAATATGAATAGGTCAAACGACAGGTCGCAAGAAGATCGATCAAACATGTACCATTTAAAATCTGTCCTTTTTAGGACGACCAATTTGATTTTCCCATCTAAAGAGTTTGTTTAGATTGGAATATATCTAACATACCGTTTCAAATTATTGTCAATTGGAAGCCAGCGGTGGTTAAAAAATTTTCAGCGACGAAGGGCGCATAAGGCTTGTTCGCGACAAAATCTGGACAGATTGAATTTCGAATAAAACAAATTTGCTGTTAGTTAAATCCAAGATACATTTTTTATTCATTTAATTGTGTATTATTGGTCATCTTAAAACTAATTACAGTTACTTTACTAGGCTGCATGAAGAAACTACGAACTTTTGAGTTTACTCCAGCCAGTAGGGTCTAAGCAGACTTCTGTGCAGCCGTTTTAGCTGCTTTTGTCCAAGATTTTCGAAAAGTTTCTACAGTTGTAGCTTGTTGTTTATATTGAGAGAGTTCTCTCTTCATGAGAGCCCAATGTTGCTCGATAGGTCGTAACTCCGGGCAGTTAGGTGGATGCGCCTCTTTCGGTACAACATGGTCTCCATTCGCTTTATACCATTGCAAAACATCTTTGGCGTAGTGACAAGATGCCAAATCAGGCCAGAATAGCGAGGGAGCGCCATGGTTGCGTAGGAATGGTAACAATCGCTTCTTTAGGCATTCTTCACGGTATATTTCTTTGTTTGCTGTTCCGGTAGTGATGAAGCTTTGGCTTGCTCGACCACAGCTGCATAGTGCCTGCCAAACCAAATATTTTTTTGGGAAACTTGGCCTTTTTCTTCGTCCTGAAATGCTCCTCTACGCCGTTTCGTTGCATGGCAGTATAATAAGACATCCGGGAAGCTGCTTAAAGTCTTCCAGCACATAAGTTTCATCGTCCATTATCACGCAGGAAAACTTCGTCAAATATTCGCGATACAACTTGCGAGCCCGGGTTTTAGCAGCCACATTCTGTTTATCATTACGGTTCGGTACAGTTTTCACCTTGCACGACTTCATACGTTGCCGGTGCTTGGAAGTATGCACGAAAGTTGGGGTCATTTTTATTTTTCTAGCCACAGTACGTACCAAAAGAGCTGGTCTAATATTTGCTTCATGAGTGCTGAGCACTGAGCCCCGAGCACTGAGTGCTGAGCACTGAGTGCTGAGCACTGAGCACTGAGTTCTGAGCACAGAGCACTGAGTGCTGAGCACTGAGTGCTGAGCACTAAGTGCTGTGCAATGAGCACTGAGCACTGAAATTTGAGTGCAAAGAACTGAGTGCTGAGCCCCGAGCACTGAGTGCTATGCACTAAGTGCTGAGCACTGAGAACTGAATGCTGAGCACAAAGAGCTAAGCACTGCTCACTGAGTGATGAGCACTGAGCTGAGTGCTGAGTACTGAAAACTGAGTGCTGGGGATTGTGCTTTGGGCACTGAGTGATGAGCACTGAACACTGTTCACTAAGTTCTGAGTGCTGAGCACTGACCACTGAGTGCTGAGCACTGAGCACTGAGTGTTGAGCACTGAGCACTGAATTCTGAGCACTGAGCACTGAATGCTGAGAACTGAGCACTAAGTGTTGAGCACTAAGCACTGAGTGCTGAGCACTAAGCAAAGTGCTGAGCATTGAGCACTTTATGCCGATCACTCAGCACTGAATGCTGAGCACTGAGCACTGAGTGCTGAGCATTGAGCACTGAGTGCTGAGCACTGAACATTGAGTGCCGAGCACTGAGCACTGAGCACTAAGAACTGTGCACTGGGATCGAAGCACTGAGCATTGAATGCTCAGCACTGAGTGCTGGCCACTGAGCACTGAATGCTGAGCACTGAGCACTGAGTGCTAAGCTCTGAGTGCTGAGCACTGAGTCCCGAGCACCGAGCACTTAGTGTTGAGCATTGAACATTGAGTTCTTAGCATTGAGCACTTAGTGCTGATCACTGAACACTGAGTGCTGAGCTTTAAGCAATGAGTGCTGAGCGCTGAGCACAGAGTGCTTAGCACTTAGTGCTGAGCACTGAGCACTGATTGCTGAGCACTGAGCACGAGGTGCTGAGCACTAAGCACTGAGTTCTGAGCACCTCTTGAGATCCGGTTTTGTACCGCTCCCTGCCTTCCTGGCTGTTGTCAAACGTGTATCGAAAGATTTAAGAACGTTATAGACAGTGCTTGCAGGAAAACCAAGCTTTTTTGCAAGTTTTCTTACTGACAGATCCGGATTTTCATTGCGACCGCATGGAGGTTCCGGAAAAGTTCTGGAAGAGAAAGATGGACATATTCGCGAAGAAGTACCTGTTGTGGCGAACGATCTGCGAGTGCGGACGGTACAGCAAGCCGTTCGTTACAACCGGCACCATAAACGGGTAGATTTATCAAGAGGAATGCTTGCAGAAGCGATTGCTGCCCTTCTTCCGCTCTCACCGTGGTCCCACGCTGTTCTGGCCGGATCTCACTTCGTGCCATTACGCTAAGCCTGTAATGGATTGGTACGAAGCGAAGGGCGTTAATGTGGTCCCGAAGGAGGCGAACCCGCCAAATACACCAGAACTTCGTCCGATCGAAAAGTTTTGGGCGATAATGAAGAAGAGGTTGAAGAAAAGCGGAAAAACATTCAAAACCGATGAAGCTTTGAAGAAAAACTGGGAGAAATTGTGTAAGGAAGATAGACAAAGTCTCGCCCAAGATCTCATTAGCAGTGTTAAGAGAAATGTACGAGCATTCAGCTTGGGGGAGGATATTCAATAAATAAATTATGCAAAAACATAGCTTATATATAATTTTTTAATTCCTGATTTGAGAAATATCCGATTTAAAATGAATTTTGGGTGATCATTTTTGTGTGTCTCATTTTTTCCGAGTCCAGTCTTTAGTTCTACGTCACATTTGCGTACAACCTCATTGTAGTTTTTTTTCAGAAATAGTCAGAGGAAGATCACATCTTATGTGTAACTGGACAGTGTTTTGTTATTGAACATTTTTGTGAGAGAAAAATCGTATGAATAAACATTTAAATTTATGTAGAAGGAGATGTCCGCTCATCACCATGAGGCACCAAGAGTGGACAGTAATGTTTGCTAGAATGAGAGGTGTGGAGAGAGTGTGTTGAAAGTTCGGTGGGTGTGTGGTAGATTGAAAATTAGAATAGAATAGAAATTAGAAGTATTGAAAATTCAAAATCTATTTGGTGAGCAACTTCGTGTAAAGTTTCCGGGCGCGGGTTTTCACAGTAATGTTTTGCTTTTCATTCCTGATTGGGCCTTTTTTCACCTTGTAAATACGTAACCCAGCACGCTTCATGGTGTTCTGCACTCGCATCTTGGACTTTTTAGCGACATCTAGAATTAACATGTTAAGACGATTCATGAACTGTTTCACCACTTTCCAGGCCATTTTACTTTCCATTGTACCACTTTTACGACCACTCCCTTCCTTCCTTCGAGCACTCAGAGGCTCTTTGAAGGTTCTTATCACACGAGACACAGTTGTATTTGCAATTCCAAGCTTTTTAGTGATCCATCGGTGGGACACCTTTGGATTTTGATTGTAAGTGCACCGTTTTTTTTTTTTTCACGGACAGTTTCTTTTTTCGACAACATGACTGGAACTATTGAATGAATAACCATGAAACATGACAGATGTCAATAATACACTTATACAATTTTCAAGTTTTTTATTCAAATGGTTCAAAAGTTACAGAAGATTTTCGCGGTGCCATTATTTTCGAATACACCCTTTATATATGAACGCATTTGATGAATGTTTCATACTTACTGTTCAAAATCAAAACAAGCACTCCAAAAGAAGCCAGTTTTTGCAACGTACAGGTGACTGCCGAAGGGCATTCCAATGACGTTTAAATGGGTTGAAAATCGTATGCCGGAATTGTGATTAAGAAGCGGTGTTAGATTTTTAACAAGATCTTAGCAGTCTGCGATTTATTTGCAAATCCAACGAGATGCATGGGCAAGCAAATAAATCTAAAATCTAAAAGTACAGAGCTCCAAAAAAACTACTCGATGTTTACAAATAAAATTTAAAAAAAGATAAAACATTGACTTCTGTACGCCACATTGTTGTTCCAAAGTGTAGTGTTTATCAGTTTATCAACTCGACAAAACATTCGCAACATAAGACGCAGCATTATTAATTATAATTTATCCATTCATCCGTCTTGTGTCGAATTCAAAATGTTTATACTAAGTTTTTATTGTTTAATTAACGAAGTCAAAAAGCATAAAACTTAGCGCTAATTGCGGCTGTATAGCGATCGAATTTCACTATTATCAACTTACCGCTCGCGGGCTCCTTGGAAACAAGAAGCAAAGTTCAACAAGTTTAAAATATCTTCACACTTTGAAGCGTCCCTCGAACCCGTTCGGTCCACGAACAATAAGCTACTAACTAGGTGGCGGTGGTGTTGGAAATCTATCCTTCCAATAAAGTCGACACCAAAGTGAAGCGAAGACGAACAGAAAGATGATGATGCTAACTAATGGCTCTCGATGGAGGCGCTTCTTCCGCTTGTGGCAATTTGAAGGATAAACAATACTAATAATTATCAATTTCGCCATCAAGTCCATTAGGAAAAAGTTACTCGGCTTCTGATTCTCGGAATCCTTCACCATCAATACCGATAGATGTGATTGTATCAAAAAGAAACACAGATAACATTGAGAAAAGACAATGGTCGTCCAACGACATTTAAACCATTATTTTTCGCTAAAATTGTCAACCCCGGATCATTGACACATTGGGGCCAGTTGGGGGTGAAATTTTTCGCGTTGCCTGCCGACTGCAGGGCGGACTATTGTTGGTAAACGTAGGAGCGCGAAATGAGACTAGCCAAGGAGGAGAGATGACGACATTCTAAACCTTTTACGATTTGTTATGACAACAACATCTTTTTAGCAATTTGAACTTGATTTTTATTCTATGGTAGAGTTAAAAAGCGAAATTTTCTTATTTTTATTGATTTGTTAGTTAATTTATGATTTCATAATGATTGAAATGTTTGGATATTGATAAACAGCGGTACAATACACATGAAATATCCCATGAATATAAAGGGTGTGCCAAATCAAATTGCATCGCGGAAAAAACGCTGTAGAAAATTACCTAGTTGACCGATCCTTTTCAAACTTTCAGACAATAAAATATAACCCATAAGTAAGCTTTTGTCATATTTGTTTCATTCAACTTCAATACCATAATCGTACGCTCGCACCTTACGCTTAACTCCACTCATTAGGTTCTGTACAACACATGGCTGCAGCTTCTTCTGTACGGAAACCCACTTTTTTTCATGTCTTCCTCGGATTTGACCTCCTTGGGATGCTTCCGTAGTGTCTGCTTCATAATAGCTCAATATTTTTCGTTGGGCCTTAGTTTCGTTGCGTTGGGGGGGGTTCATATCCTTGAGTACGAAAGTGACCCCGTTGGCTTCGTGGACAACATTTCAATAGTGGCACAAAGCTAGATCCGGCCAGAAGATCGTAGAGCCCTCGTGTTGCTTCAACAGAGGAAGCAGACGCTTCTGTAGACACTCTTTGAGGTAGATCTTCCCGTTTACAATCCGGTAGTCACAAACGGCGCACTCTGTTTGCCACATGCGCAGATCGCTTGCCAAATCATGTGTTTCTTGGCAAACTTGGAAAGTTTCTGCTTCCTTACTTCCTCCGGAACATCAAACGTGTGCTGGGCGGTGAAGAACAGTAGTTCCGGGGCTACTGTTGCCAGAAATCCGCCTTGACGTAAGTTTCCGGGCCTGTGACTTTCCTATCGTATTTTGCCGTTCGTCATGATATGGAGCCTTCTGCACGTTGTACGTATGCAGTCCCTCCCGGTCCTTGCTTTCTGAAAGAAAGACTTGGACAGATTCAACAGTTTGGCCACATCCCTGACCGAAGCATAGGGATTACGCTTAAATGCTTTCACGACACGCTTGTGATCCTGATAACTAATAAAACATCGATTCTGACCGCATTTCTTCTTCCGTTCGATGCTCGATGCTTCGAGTTTCGAAGTAGAGTTTCATCATACGACTCACCGTTGACTGCACGATTCCGAGTTGTTTTCCGATGTCCCGATAAGAGAGTTGAGGATTTGGAGGAGGTTGCTTGCGCAAAATCAATCCGCGACGTCGCTTTTCGGGTGACGCCATTTTATCCAATTTTCGAAAAACTGACAGCGATAAAAATACAACAACAAAAACACTGTAAACTACTTCTACCCAAATATTCAAGAGAAAATACCCAATGGGTACATCTACAGCGTTCTTTTTTCGTGATGCAATTTGATGTGGGACACCCTTTATGCCAAGCTTTGCATTCCATATAATGTGCAATAGGTAACGTAAAAAATTACATGTTTCTTTTAATTTGTGTAAGGTATGCAGTGATGAGTTCAAAGTTTACAGATTTTGTTTTAGTTCAATAGAATTTAAAAAAAAAAACCTTAGATAATGGCAAAGGTATGGTAACAAAGAGGATTACATTGGCCTTATCGCCTATTATTGGTCCATAGTGAGCATGAGCATGAGCATGATTGACCGCACACGGATGCTACTCCGTTATTGACAGATCAGCTGTTTTTACACAAAGAACCAACAGACGATGTTTGGGACTAACATACATCCTCAATATGTAAAAACTGGTCACCCATTATGAAGCAATCCCGGCCCCGGCCGTGCCCGAAGGCTGGTCAAGTAGGGAATGGTTAGGAACGTGTTGACGTGATACACGTTTGAAAGATGCCAAGAAATCCTCTGCACTTCCACGAGAAATCACTGGAATGTTGGATAGTTGGGAAAAGGTTAGCAGCAGGGGTCGTTTTGGTTAACAATACGCTGAAAGTATGTAACCAGCACTATACGCCAAAAGCATGGGCCGCTCCAACATGCAACAGAACACCGAACGCCAGCCTTATCATCGGAAACTCGTAAATAATGGTGATCGCATTTTCTGCCTGTGAAGGTAATAGTTTCACTAGAATACGTTTTTTTTTTCTGAGCGACGGCATGCCCCCTTTTCTGTGGATATCCTGCAAATCGAGATAAGACAAGTTGGGCCACCCTCCGATTGGTCAGCTTCTTTATCGATTTGGCGAATGCATCTTTTGATTCTGTTTATCAGTTGTTTACAGTCTTTGGCTTTCCAGTTGTTTTTGTACACCAGCAAACGCAAATATCCACAGAAATCATCATTTTTTTTTTTTTTTGATTGCGGTTGTTTGGTACAAACGGGATGTTTTGGCTTTCCAAGAAGGCTTGTGTTTTTCTCTCATAATGCGAAGACGCTTTATCCGGCCAAAACATGTAATTTCCATCTGCATGATATCTTTGAATAAATGGAATCAACATTTTCTTCAAATATTGATGTAAGCACACTTCTCGATTAATAACCAAACCAATGAGCTTGAACCATGGTTTGGAAATTCCTCTCTCAAATATGGCAATATACAGCATCACCTTCTGCTCAAACCTATGCTTAAGCTTATATGTCACGTTCGGAGATGCAGTAGAAATGTTATCAGAATAATATCAATCGTTTCCTGGGATGTGGGTTTTTGAGAGAGGGCAGTAGCTTTCATCATCCAAAACGAAACATTTTCCGGCGCAATTTCGGGTCATCCAGCGGCATTGCGATTTTACGGTTGATATCTGTTGCTCTTGATTTCTTGTGGCAGACTATTCCTATCTTCTTCAACGTCTTGAAGATGTAAGGTTGCGTAGTCTTGAACTTTTTTGCTGCATCAGATTGACTAATCGAATCCTTGTTGTTGAAAGTACTATGGTGCAATCTAAGCCCTTTCTTGTCCATTATTTTAACCCGGTCTCCCACTACCACTTCTACGAGCTGTTCCTGAGGATGCCAGGATACGATAGATGGTTGAAACTGGAACATTCTCGGTTTTAAAATGGATCACAGGGAACTTTTCCCGTGATTTATGTTCGTTTGATAGAACTGTACAATCCGCTCGCGTAATGCTTCTTGCTTCGACGTCATTTTGAACACAACTGAACAAGTTGGAACAAAACAAAACATGCGATTATGTTGGGGAGACAGAGAGCATTGATTCACATAATCTCTCTTTTCTCTGTGAACGTTTGTGGTTTGGTATGGAAGAGTTAAAATCATTCTAATTTTTTAGTTATATCCCGTTACTTCATAGCAAGATGCAAGGAAACGGACCGGAAGATTTAATGAGCAAACTCCCCCTATCGCCTTTTATTCGTCCATAGTACCGAAAAAGTGAAATTTATCTGTGATCTCATCGTTATCAATCAAAGAGAAATTCTCGAGTACTTTTTAAACAGACGTATCCGATTTTGTAAACAAAGAGGGGAAGGGAAGTAAGATTTTAACGTAAATTTCTCAATACTCTCATCACCTTCACGGAAAGTATCATCACCGTCATGTTAGGGATATGTTATTCCTTGTGTTGGTGGCCCTAGTTTGCATGATAGTGCTAAAGGTTTCAAGAATTTAACGTTTGAATCTTACTTCCCCTCTTTGTTTAAAAAAGCAGATACGTCTGTTTGAAAAACTACTCGAGAATTGGTGCATTACTTCAGTGCAAGAGCAACAATTGACTTCAGCTTTTTTTTTTTTTCTTAAAAAACGATACTCTTTAGAAAATTAACCATGCTTCAAAAAGCGTCTGCTAGACTTATTCCAAAATATATCAAATTATCGATAGTCTAGAAAAGCTATTATTATCACAATCCTCTTGTTTTCATTTTTCCTTGATTTCATCCATTACACTTCTTTGCTCGGTGAAAAAGGAGCAACTCACTTGCACTCTAGCAGGAAATCACTTGACAATAATCCGATGTAATTTATCAAACTGGTTCGTTGCCTCTCCCATACATTCTACCGCAAGCAAGTCGATGTCAACAAGTATTCTAACGTGTCGTGTTTCGAAGCCGAAACCAAAAAAGTTCTAAAACGTGAACAGTGCTCAAGGCAAGCAAGGAAAAAAGCAATGTACATGAGAACTTTTCTGTGACAAACCATGGGTTACTGTGTTTGCTTTAAAAAGGGTAATTACAACTTTGTTTTTGTTTTGTGTTCAGAGCCACGTTTCAAATTGAGTAATGACTCGGATATTGGAACGTGGAGCAACAACCGTCACAAATAGCTAATTTATCTTCGTGATGTTGGTTCTGAGCATTGCTTGGTTTTCTTTTTTTTACGACAGAGATAACAAAAGTCCTGTGCTGCGATGAAGTCACATTGAAGTCTACGCTATAAAGTTTCATAGTTTATCGGTAATAAATCACCAAGATGTTTTCTTCATAATGTGAATTGAACAATGACTTCTATGTGTTTAAAATGCGAATCAAAAATTCCGAGAAGAGGACTGATCGTCGGTGAAATAAATAATTTGATAAATTATTAAGATTGATTATCGATTTAAAATGAAGTTTTTGATTTTAAAACTTTTATTTTAGATTTCAGTATAAAAACTTAGTCAGGTAGCGTCATGATTATGAAATCAATGTAAGGGATATTTACAAATCAATAAAATAATTAAAAGGTATATGAACTACTCATAAAGGGTAGTATCAACAATCAATAGGAAACTAACGATTTACAATTTATTTTATTGAAAGCTCATTTGATCCCAACTACTTTAGCTGTGTGACCCTTAAGCTGCCATCATGACTTTTGCATACGTCAATTCAATTTTCTTGACACTAGTAGTGGGTGATGTTACATCGAGGTTTGAATGAATCGATCACACGTCATTTCTAAGTTACCCAAACATGGGTAAACCTTAAATCTGAACATTCTCCGATTATTCTTAGCTCAGCAGAAAAAATGTGAGCAACAAGTTCACAATCTACTGATGACCGAACTCTTAGTTCTACCCTTTTTTTGTCTAGATGGCAACCTCCTCCGTGGTAGTATAGTGAATTTTTAGTACGACGAAAATCATCATTCTCCAAAACTAAGAAATCATTGGCGAAATAGAACAGCAGGGGCGTGAAAATCATCGAGTTTTCTTGGTTTAAAAATAAAGTGTTTGGTAGCTTCGTTTTTTTTCCAAAATTCAAACAAAAATGAAAAATTATCAATACATTTTCAGCTGAAATACTAACAGAGACTAACAAACACTTATTTCGACATCGTTTACCTACTACTTGTGACTACCGGCAGAGACAACTGCCATCGGTTAATAAGGTTAATACTTTTTTGGTCGCATTTTTATTGGCTTGATTTTTGAAATCTTTGAGTGATGGTCACCCGAGAGGTATGTAATACAGTGGACTGGTTCGTTGAACTAAAAGTAGAGCATACTATAATTGTTATATTTGTATTCTCCGTACGTGGAGTAACGATTATGATGTAGAAGGAGATGTCCGCTCATCACCATGAGGCACCAAGAGTGGACAGTAATGTTTGCTAGAATGAAAGATATGAAGAGTAAGCGTTGAAAGTTCCGTCAGTGTACGGTAGGTTGAAAATTGAATAGAAGTATTGAAAATTGACATTGAAAAATACATGAGCGCGATCTATCACGTTACTATTGCCTGTTGAGGTGGCGGATTCGTCCGTGCCTTGACCTACCCCGAAGTGGGATGTTAGGCAATGGTAACGTCCATGGTTCGAGTACTACTTTACCCATGCCCTTTCGCTCAATTTTCAATACTTCTATTCAATTTTCAACCTACCGTACACTGACGGAACTTTCAACACTTACTTTTCATACCTTTCATTCTAGCAAACATTACTGTCCACTCATGGTGCCTCATGGTGATGAGCGGACATCTCCTTCTACATCATAAAAGTAGAGGGCGAGTCGATAATTATTCCGACACTATAAATTGATTAGTATGTCAGCTATAGTTATCAAAATTAAACCAAATGTTTACAATAGTTCAATATATTTTTTTTTCTCTGTTTTTATACTTTTTTTTAATTTTTGGGTGGGTGTGGGTGAAGGGTATGTATTTTTTTTTGTTGCCCCCCTCGTTGTTGTTTGTTTGGGGGTGTTTTTTTTTTTTTTTTTTTTCTTTTTTTTTTTTTTTTTTTTGTTCTTTGCGTTTGTTGTGGGGGGCTCCATCTTACGGAGTACAGGACAGTTTGGTGGGTTCGTGTTTCGGTATAAAATCTATAGAATTAGCCACACTCTACTTCTGCAGAGTTTTGGAGCGGTGGTATCATGCCAAATCGGGTCAAAACAACGCACAGTGGGCAAAAATGGACCAAAAATGCATAAGATGTACCGAGAATTACGCCCATCTTTCAGTGTGATCTCCCGGAAAAATTGCTAAAGCAACAGTCAGTAAATAAAGAGCCTTAATTCTGAAACATAGCACAAAATGTATCTCAAATTTCATCACAGGATGCAGCCGGAAAATCAGATGCAATACATTTCAATAGCCTTATCAATTTAGCCTTAGTTGCTGCATCTCGTGTACTTAAGAGCTGCACTTGAGAAATCAACGCACCAGATGGGGAGGGCAACTCGTTACCAATCGATTTTGATTTGCGATCACGACACAGCCACAATTGACTTGGACCCCGAAGAACCATCCTTCCCTCCTTATGCCTCGCAATATTTGCATGCTGCTCAAAAGCCAGAAAAAGACTGGATATGTTTAATGCCTTACCGCAAATTGTACAGAACACTACGATATCGCTATATTTTCGGGCCTACTCCGAAACAAGGCAGTTAGTTTTCTGCAACCATTCAGGGCGGAAAGTGTATTTCCCTATACTGTTCTAAAAATGAACCAAACACCAATAATTACTTTCCATGTTCAGATTTCGTTTGTCTGAAGTGAAATGATATTCGAATATTAAAAAAGAAAATAAGTGACTTTAGTGACCAATTTTCGGAAAATAGTGACTTTAGTGACTTTTTGGTGACAATAGTGACTTTTTAGTGACTGCCTTTGAAATAGTGACCAAGTCACTAAAAAGTGACCCACTACCTGCCCTGTAAATGGGCCCATATATATTACGTCGAGCGGCTTTAGGCGGTAGCTACAATGTGGCGGAAGACAAACTACAGTAACATTGCTTGCAATTATCTTCTCCAAAAACACCAGGTCCTTCACGAGAAGCCTGTCAGTCTAGTATGAGAAGAAGTCTTCCATGGCTATCCAACCAGATGAGTTGCATCGGAACACAGTATCTGGTGGTGCACCTTGCCTGAGGGTTCATCTACGGGACTATGTCCGACTCAGACAATCTCGGACTTGGAAGTCGGACATAGTCCCGTAGACGCCCGAAACCGGTCGACCAAAAGGTTAATTTTTTAAATTGTAAGAACGATAATGGTTGTATCTTGTCTTGCGTCACGTTATGTTAGTGTCATTATAATCAATTATGAGCCAAGAATTAAATATTATTTATAAGAAACTATCCGGTTTCTATGATAGTATCACATACACACAGTTGCACCTGTTATGATAGTATTCCATTTAAACTACACGTGCACCAACTTGGTCATTCAGAAATACTGATACATGTTTTCAAGCGCTCCATATTTGGTACATCCACCCTATTGGTACATCCACCCATTTATGAGCATTTGATGCGGAAATAGGATTATGTCCAAAAAATCTTTAAAAAGAAAGAAAAAAAAAAAAAGGGTTTTAAAAAAGGTCTAAAAAAAAAACAAAAAAAAAAAAAAAACACCCCCCAAGAAAAAAATTTTTTTGGTGGGGGGGGGGGGGGGGGGGGGGGGTGGGGGTGTGTGGTGTGTGTCTTTACAGTCAATCTCCCACTGACCGGCAGTGCTTTTATGGAAGAAACTTGTCTGCATTTCTTCAGTAATTCATGTGTGATCACTATGTGCAAACATTTTTAGCCCTGGAGATTGAAGGTGACAGCTCTATTGAAAATCCAACGACCCATTTCAAGAATGCCTGTTCATACACGTACATTCTGAGGTCATCTTCATATACAATAAGCCCCGCATGAAAATCTTCACACATCAAATGGATATGTGAAGAGTTTTCACACTTCCAGAATCAAAAATGGAAATTCTTGATCCTGGCGTGTATATAGTTAAGGTATATTTTTGATAATATGAAACGACCTCACCAATGTTCCTTATCTGATGCTGGAAAGCTCTTCCGGATGCGGGAGCGGGTCACTAAAAACACAAAAAAATTGGAAAAAACAACCCATCTTAAGAAACACGACCCTAACACACTATGAGAGGGATTCCATTCACAACGTCCTACGCAAAGCACTCGGAAAAACTATAATTTCGCCATTTATTTTAGTTGAATGAAGGAATATTTTTTAATTTTGTTTTCGCGAAAACGACGCAGCAAAAGCATAACAAGTCATTTTCAAAGCACGGCTTGCTGCGATCTTCCGGCGAGTCGAACAAAATTCATTTTGTTAAAATCGCAAAATATAAAAATATTCAAAGTATGTTTCTTTTCGTAATAAAGAATCTAGAATTTCTCATCTTTTCAAAATATATACGAGACCGATAGTAAAGATAATATTATAATAATGTAAACATCGTTCTTAGTAACATTTCTCTCCGAATGACACATTTAAATCAACACTCTTTGCCAAAGAGTCCTCAGGGATAACACTTATTTTAATCCCAAAAAATGAATCTCGCTATCGCTTCATCAAATATGAAAAAACTACATAATGGCGATTTCACCCAACTTGCTAGCCGATTGAGTGTTCGTATGCCGAAGTCGTCAACAACGGTTGAGGTACAGAACACAACAATACAATCGTTATCAATTCGTTCCATTTTGTCTCATTCACAATTCAGGTAAATCTCAAATCAGCGATCATTTTGAGGTGCTGTTGGAAATGCATTACAAATGAATATTTAAAGCGCTCTCCACTCTTCGGGACTTAGCGCGCTTCTGTTCGTTCCCGGGGCCCAAACACTTCTGATTTTCCATATAAAGCTCGTTCGTGGTGAAGTGTGAAGCTGCTTTTGCTGCAGTTGGACAAAATGTGTTCTTCCGATTTCGCGAACCAAAACGATTGGAACAGATTTACTCCATAGAAATTTCTCCATTATTAAATTCAATTTTCCTCCAACAACGACAGGTCCCATCGGGAGGAAAAGTGGTAACACTTTGTGTCTTACTGCGAACATCCGGCCAAACAGTCGGGGCCAGCAGGAAAGGGCAGTTTGCTTCGCGCTTGGTTTCCAAACACCCCCATTCAAAGCAGTTGGTTGTTTTCAATTTGCTTCTGCGATGCGCGATTGGCATTCGGGTGGGAGTTATTTTGGTATGTACATTTTGGAGCACGAGAACAGGATCGGGGTCTTTGTGTGATTTTCCTCTACGTTTCTGCATCCAACAACGTACTTAGTTACATAATGATCTCGCTGTGAGCTTTGATTTTGATGCTTATTGGATATTCAATTTTCATGGCTTGGAACGGACCGGAGCAACTCATGCCCGGAACAAAACGGGATGGTGGCTCATCTGTGCTGATTGGAAATGGGATATCTTCGAGTTGGAATTTGGGAAAATATGAGCCTTATTGGCTCGACTCAGACATTGGCAGTGTCTGGCTCATGAATAAGAAAGTTATAACCTTTGTAATATCATAAGTCGAATGCGGAGAAAGTAACAGCTATCGATAAGCTTACTATAGCGACGCTTGATGTGGCTACTAAGGGGTCAGCCTGCCAACAGTGGAGAAGAGTGAGGACGCTAGGCATGGCAGTTGTACATCAACTTTTGTCTGATATCTAAATAAAACTTGCACGATCTACAGAAATTCCCAGTGTTAATTGAATTCCAGCGCCGGACTCTGTACTTATAGTTTAATGTCTAAACAAAGAGTAGGAAAAGACGCTACATTTTTTTTTGCAATCAAAAAAAAATAGTTTGTATTCAATTTTACCCTTGATTACTAGACAGTAATGAAATCGACAGTACTACTAGACAGTAATAAAATCGACTTGCATAGGAATGGCTCGATAAAAAATGGAAATTTTTGTTCAAAATCTAAAATTGCCAGTACATAAATGAGGATGGTGCCAGTGGAGAAAGAGAAAATTACCACACAAAAATTTAAAAATTTCATGAAATTTTCAGAGATTTAATGATTTTTAAACATAACTAAACCGAGATTGCAATCAATCATTTAGCAATACCCATAAGGAGTCGAACTCTTCCATGAAATCAAAACTATATAATACAATAAAAGTATCCCAAAAGCATGAATTTTCCATTAAAAAAACATGAAACGCAACAGGAAACCAAGTCAAGAAAGCAACAAATATGTAAAATAGAGCAAAAAATAGAAAATTTCTAAAAAATTGTACCGATTTTGACTATTTGCTTCAACGATTTAAAAGGTGCGAGTTAAAAAAAAAACTGTGACTTTTGAATGAATCACAGATTTATGGATAAAAAAAAAATTCAACATAGTCTTCATTGAGTGCTATGCAGTTTGTAAACGTTTATCCAAATTTGTTATTCCTTCTGAAAAAACAATATATGTCGCGGTCATCAAAATAGGTATTTGTTTGTGAGATGATTTCATGGTTATAGTCAAATCACTATCCGGGCGAGCCATTTTTTCAGGTTTGGGAACAAGAAATAGGCATTCGGGATCAAATCCGGAGAATTGGGCGGATGAGGGAGCAATTTGTAGCCTAGTTCATGGATTTTTGGCATGGTGTACACTCTTGCATTGTCCTGGTGGAAAAGAATTTTTTTATTTGCAAAATGTGATTGTGTTGTTTTTTTTTCAAATCCTCATCAAATGGACCATTACATTTCATTACATTCGCCGTTGATTGATTTCACCA
Organism: Aedes koreicus; assembly: GCA_024533555.2. Classification (NCBI taxonomy): domain Eukaryota; kingdom Metazoa; phylum Arthropoda; class Insecta; order Diptera; family Culicidae; genus Aedes; species Aedes koreicus. The sequence continues at coordinate 50,548 of JAHHFK020003701.1, forward strand.
TTTGAAGGTAACTAGAAAATGAGAAGAAAGATTAGTAATTTTCATTTAATTCCAACTAACTTTATTGCTTATCTTGACAGATACGCGTATTCCTTCAACAACGTGCAGACTTCTTCAGGGGCTGCAAAATGGTGAGTAGACAACTGGGATGGAGCGTGCGTGCGTTCCCGCAACATAGCTATGGTCCTCACAAGTTCCTACCTCATGCTTCCACGGGTCAGGAGATGACAAAGACCGCCAGCTAAGGGTTGCGTACTTAGCTGGTAGTGCAGCCTGGGCACTGTTGTCCTTCTGACTTCAGCTAGATTGAGGAGGTGCGTGCTGAGCGTCTGTCCACCAAGGAGGTGCGACTCAAACAGCGTCTGTCCTGGCATCCAGCGGTTGAGTAAGAAACGCTGTATCGCGTCAACTATACATTAGGTGGCAGCCGCACCAAGGCGATGTAGGCAGCGTGACCCGGTAAAGTAGCATGCTGAAATCTTATCCTACCACGGAAAATGGAAGTATTCTTTATACGGTATATAATTTATCCATATATCATCCATAGAATTCCCGGGTATTGTGTAATGGGTTTGAATTGTTTTCTTCCCCCGTGGCTATGATAATGCAAGTCCGTCTACAATTGCAGCAGGATCAGCAGACATGCAAACATTACAAATATAATTGTTATTATCATTTTATATTATAACATCCCTTCACAATATTTTTTTATGCTATTTTCAGCTTCGCATTTGCATCGTTGTAAGTTTTGGCCCACCTAACTCACGTTATGTATTTGAAAAGATAGGATGGTTTTTACCTTTTTTTTAGAGAGAGGAATATATCCGACAAATTCTACAAACAAAAATTCGTTTTGGATTTATTGAGTTTCCATTTTTAGGTAGTAATCATACTCATATGAAATTTATTTGCCTAAATTTTCTTTGCTATTTTGCTAGGAGGCCAGGTGATCAATTTTATTTCATTATATCACGTTGGAATTTTCGCTATTTTAGAGTTGCAATCATCTAACATCGCAGCGGAAGAGGCAAATAGCGGCATTTAATTATTATATGTACATTATGTAGTATTTCTTTACAACATCGTATTATTTCCATCATATCATACTCTTCACATTTTCATGCAAAAAACCTGATTTAGGCGATATCTGGCTTAAACACGAAATATCCCTTCAATTTATGCCATCTAGCATTCCATATATGTCCAGTATATAACGCAGAAAATTACAGCTGTGGTATGCTTTTGAAAATTACGGAATCTGTGGTAGGGTTTTGCACTTATTGCTGAATGTATTTTTCATTTCCGGTTTGCAAATGGACTTTTTGCCAATTCTGAGCTGAGCTGATTCATGCAGCGCTGGGTGCCATTTGGCTAGTGTTTGATTTTACATTCAATCTTTGTCATTACTTCATCATAACATACAATATCATTATATTGGGTAATATTATTTTATTGATTCTACTTCATAGTTGATATAAACATTACTTATTGTTTTTTTTTGCCCATTTATATTAAACTCCCTTCCAGTTAAATCTTCCCATTCCTAACTCGGTAGCAATAACTATTAAATCAGCAAACATAAAAGCGGATTGCTGTTATAAAATCAGCATCAAGTAGCAAATTGTGACCATGGCTACAGTAAATTAAAATGTATAAATGTTAGTTTTGTAAAATTTAAATAGATTTAACAAACTTTTTCAGGATACCTCAAATCAAGATTTTGGTGAATTGCTGCTATCGCTGAAAATGAACGAAAACGTGCTTAAGCGCCACTTTAACACTTTACAACATTTCTTGCATTTCAGGATCAACCGAATGAATATCATATATAATAGATACGAGTGCTTGTAGTATTTTTCATTTACATATACATATATACACCATTATATAAATATTTCATGGGAATGGGAGGGACCATCAGGGCACCCGTTTGAAGCACTCTGGATGGGGAGAGTGGGAATGCCAACTCCCCATTGCTAACAGTTTGTGAATAGAGGGCGGGCTCTTCTCCCCGCCCATTGGGGCATCCTCATGTTAGATAGCTTGCTCTTTTGACCAATTTTTCAGTCTTGTTGTTGGAAGGAGATTCTTTATATCCCTGTGGATACGTATAAGTGATGTTGCATATCGATCCACCCAACCCCTTTTTGGCCCTTCATACAACGGCATTATTAGGATAATCAGTGGTTATTAAAGATTGATCAAGTCTAACAGAGGGGAGAGCCCATTGCTGTCGGACTTAGTTTCCGTGCTACAATGGGTGGTAGTACATATCATACATCATACACAACAACGTGCAGACTTCTTCAGTTACGTGTACTAAGACTTGACATGAAGAAAAACTTCACCGCCTGCCATATATGTATACTGTTTTCCGAATACAAACACTTATACCTAAAGTTAAAATTTTGGGGAAACCCCCCCCCGGGCAAAAAAAAAAAATTTTTTTTTTTTTTTCTGTGTATTGTTGTCTAACCCTCCTTTTTCCCCTTCTTTTTAATTCGGTGTTGGTGGGTTGTGTTGTAATTTGTGGGGGCTGTATATTTTGCTGATCAACTGTACATTTTTTTTTATGGAAAAGTGACAACGCACGTTACCAATAATTCAGCAAATTTACAGAGCGTTTTGGTAAATTTTGATAGCTCAGTAGCGAGGTTAAATTTACTGAACGTACTGTAAAACTTAAATACTACCGAATCAATTACCGAATGTTCAGCTGTTTTATATTCGGTAAAAAATACAGTATACTGTAATAAAAATTTAAGTGTGTGCATCATTTTTCCATCGTACTGTCACAAACTAGATGCGATTGCACCGTAAAAAAAATCAGATTGAATTCGTTATTCTAGAGTCCATTATTTCAATTGTAAATCCACTCGATTAAAACGGAGCTGAAGTTTGCATGTGTGTCAACCGTGGTTTTGCATTTAATGCGTTTTATTTGCTAGTTCACTACCACAAAAACAATTTTCAAAAAACGTTTTCAGGTTCTTTGAGTTAGAATTGCCGTCTCAAATATATTACTTTCGTTCGTAAGCCCTACAAAAACATGAACTTTAAACAGTGCTTATTTAATTTTTTGTACGAGTTGTAAGCATTTTCTTCGCTTCACTGAATCACTATAGATTTCTACTTCTTCTTAATATAGGTCTTTGAGGTGTGCTGTTAATGTTTGTGTTGGTGTTTTTATTCTTCATTCGATATAGATTCCGTGTTTTTCGTGAAGTAAATTATTCCGGAGAATCTTTAGCGGATTGTTATATTTTTAAGCATTATTCTTTCTATGTAGTTTCTACGTCATGGAATCAATGCTAATTCACCTTCGATAGCACTCAACAATTAACAAATATAGTCAATCAATTTTCAACTAGGATGTTTACCGTTACCCTTAATTTATCTCTTTCTCTTTCCTCATGCGCTATACATTCGGCTCAAAATGGTCAACTTCATCGCTACCTTGTATGCCGGATCTCACGTTTTGTGGTGCCATGTTTTTGTATAGTGATGCAATTAGGAGCGCAAATCCTCTGACAAGTTATCTTTCACCACCGTACTTATGTTCTTAGACATTCTTCTCTTTTCAGAGAGCGACTAATGGCGCTATAAACATAAGCTAGTGCCGTACTTAATGCTTAGGTCCCAACCGTTTGAAGCGAAATGAAGCATTACTTAACCTTCTTAGACTAGATGCTCCCAACGATCATTTTAAATAAATTTTTGTTCTATAAACCAAACAGGGCATTCTTTTAAACTATTCTCTCCGACTATTCATTTTCATTTTCCTTTGATATCTACTGAAGGCTACGTGGGTTCCCCGTGTCTTCTTAAGGTGGATATCAAATCCTCCCTATATCCAACGGTTGCATGGACATGGCCAGGTGAGCGATCGAGGAGTGTCTTCGTGGAGATTATTGCGCGAAGAAACGTATCAGTACGTTTGCAATGTCTCCAACGAATTATTCCTTATCGTAACTCCATCCACGAGGTATGCCAACGTCAATGCTAATGCTAATGCTAACAAACCTTGGCCTTCGCGCCGATTCATACCGAGAAACCCACTGTTTTGACTGCCTTTTGATCTCTGGTTTATACACGGTTACGAAATGCCGCAACGGTTAAACAACGCCAAACATTCACTCCTGCGAAGTTGTCACACACAGTTTGAGAGAAACATTTAATTTTATGCGTAATCTTATGCCCATAAAGGGAATGCTAGATTTGGCATAAATTAATGGGAACTTTCATGTAAATTTAAGCCAGATATCACTGGAATCAGGTCTGTTGAATGGAAGATTGCAAACAATGTTGTATGCTGTATGGAAGATTGCAAACAATTACGTTGTTTACGCATGCTTTGACTTGCACGCGTCTGTTAAAATTCATCATTTTTTTCTGTGCATGGTTGCGCTTGTGGTCGATTCTGAGCGGCCACCTCATGCGAGAAATTTAAAATTCACGGGCTTACTGACCCTGGTATCAAGAAGTATGATACGCAACTAAGTTCCCGCTGTTTAGCAATAGATGGCGCCAGTAGTAAGTGATGGTCGAATGTTGTACATCTCAAGCGTCATAAACCAAGCTCAGACATATGGTAAACAAACCGCTTTGCCAAATCACTGATTTTGGTTTAGTATTATATATTTTGGTTGTTTGAAGATGTCTGATTTCGTGCCAAACAATCGTCATTTGCGGGAAGTGTTGATTTTCTTCTTTCATTCGAAGAAAACGGCGGCTGAAGCACACGAGAACTCCAAAATTTACGGTGATGCTGCTCTGAGTGAAACAACGTGTCGTGATTGGTTTTGTAGCTTCAAAAACGGTGATTTCAGTGTTGATGATCGTCCGCGTGAAGGAAGGCCAAAAAACTTCGAAGACTCTGAATTGGAGGCATTGCTCGATGAGGATCCGTGTCAAACGCAAGAAGAGCTTGGTTCAGGATTAGGAGTTTCCCGCCAAGCCGTTTCTAAGCGATTACATGCGTTGGGAATGATTCAAAAGCAAGGAACTTGGGTTCCTTACGATTTGAAGCCAAGAGATGTTGAGCGTCGTTTTTTCGTCTGTGAACAACTGCTCCAGCGGCAAAAAAGGAAGAGTTTTCTACATCGCATTGCGACGGGTAACGAAAAATGGATTCATTACAGTAACCCAAAACGGAAACATTCATGGGGACTGCCCGGACATGCTTCAACATCGTCGCCTAGGCCGAATATTCACGCTGCGAAGGTTATGCTGTGTATTTGGTGGGACCAAGTTGGTGTTATTTATTATGAGCTGTTGAAACCAAACGAAACCATTACCGGGGAATGGATCGAACTCAATTGATACGATTGAGCCGAGACTGCGCGAAAAACGGCCACAATACGAGACAGACACGAAAAAGTGATTTTCAGCATGACAACGCTCGAACTCACGTTGCGAAACCCGTGAAAACCTACTTGGAAACGTCAAATGGGAAGTCCTACCCCACCCGCATTTCTCCTGATTTCACCGTCCGATTTTACTTGTTCCGTTGATGAATGGTTCATGGTAGAATTATTTTGAATCTAAAATGGCTTGATTCTTGGATAGTCAAAAGACGAACAGTTCTTCGAAATGGTATACGTCCAGAAAGTGGAATCGTAGCTAGTGATGGGCAATACTTTGAATAATTCGTTTGTAACCTTTGTTTTCAAAATAAAGTTCCTTTTTCACCAAAAAACAGCGAGAACTTAGTTGCGCACCTAATATATTTTCTAAAATTAAAATTACCCATTTTTAGTACAGCATTTTTCAAAAATGTACTAAAAAAAATCTCAGAAATAGTTCATTTTGACTCAGAATGCGAAGGATTGAAACAACGTTGTGTTATTAATTTATTTATTTTTTTCGAATAAAAAACAGTTCTTCTAACAAAAATCCATAACTTTTCGCCTTAAAAAATTTCCATTACCAGCTCAACAATATACAGATTTCAGGAGACGAAGCCAGCGTATTGCTTAACATTCATACCTCTCACGCCAAAGTCCCGAGTTCGAATCTCAACTCCGGAAAAGTTACGAAAATGGTATTAGAGTGGTATATTAAGAATTTTAAGGTCCTCAATTATTTAAATTATTTAGAATAATTTAATTATTTCGTAACTCTTCAGACTAAATGGTGTTACTCTTTTACACTGAAACTAGCAAATACACTTTTATGGGTAAAAAGTACCCATTTCAGGTAGTAAAGTAGGTTAACTCATTATAAGAGTAAAGCGTCTTTACCCATTAATGGGTAAGGAGTCATGGGGTACTTTCCTAGTAATTTTCAAAACAAAGGGTATTTAATAAGCGGGTAAAAAGTATTCATTTTTTTAATTATTTTTCATTGAGGTTGAATCTGACAAGTAGTTTTTTTCAGTAGTATCAAAATCAATCAAAAAAAAGAAAAATACTATTAACGTTTGCATTAAAAAAATGGACTTTTTTCGGATGGTGATAAAAAAAAAGCTAAGACAGATAATTGCTTTTGATAAATTTCCCATGGAAGGTAATTATTCAAGCTTACTTGTAAAAAAATTCTACCCCCTTGCGAGCCGCCTTCCGGCAGTTAACCGAAACATTCGCCAAGGCGGACGAAAACATGCGTGTAGGCATGTTTTTGAGTTCTTTCTTCGTTTTATTTATCAATTCCTCCTCAGTTTTCGCGACAATATTGTTGGAGTAGATCTTACGCTTCAGGTTGGCCCAGACATTCTCGATGGGACGCAGCTGGGGGACGTTGGGCGGGTTCGCCGACTTGGGTACCACATCGATATTCAGCCGCTCAATCTCCTCCAACGATCGGTTCGAGTAGTGGGCCGACGCCAGATCCGGCCAGAACACCGCGTCTTCGCCTAGCGCATCAGTTTTGTATAAAGTGTTAGCCAAGTGACATTGGAATAAAGTGTTATCTTAGAGAAAACTGTTCATCATCTAGTGAAGATTTTCCTACTCCACTATAGGCATTGGATTGTTGCTGCTACTGAGTCGTCGACGAATAAGTAAGCAATAAGCGTTAGTCCCTTCGTTCCGATCCACAAATTGATCCCACCCGCGGTAGTCAATTATGGTATTTCTTGATGAACGACGCAACTTCCGGCAGGCATTTCGTACTATAGATTTCCCCGTTCACGGCCAGTCCGGAGCGAAAGAACCCAAGTAGCAATTCAAATGCAAATTGGTTTTATTCATGTTTTATGGAAGTTTTATCAGAGCATTATGGAGTTCATTCGGTTTTATCAGGGCTTTTCCAAGTAAGGGGTTTTAATTCTTAACACGCTCGAGGAAAAAATTGAAGAAACCTCCATAAAACTACATCATTTATAAGTGTAATTCACCTTATCAGTAGTTTTATAAGATACTTGCTCCCCCTCTCAAGACATCGTTTCGCAACTTGCATAAAACCTGATAAAAGTTTTGTAAAAGTTTTATGACATTCTTCTTTAAGATGAATGTATCTTGGAAATGCTGCCTTAAAACTCTCTTAGAACCATTTGATTTTGACATAAGAGCACATATTCTTGAAAAAGAACATTATGTGAAAAATAAACAAACTGTCACAATGGACTCCCACAGGTGGAAGAAATTAAAAACTAGCTGATCGTTCAAACGGAAATTCAATAAAAACCTATCCAATATATTGAACACTCCTTCATCTCAGCCACCAACGACAATTTTTTTGACCATAACATTGGAATCGCAGCCTACTGAGACTAACTTATCAAAAGGGTCTATGCGTTATGCGTCCTATTTTTTGTAAAGAATAAAATTAAATGGTGCAATGTGTCGCCAGTTGAAAACCGAAATGCATAACTCATGATATTTGATTTTATGTCAGTTGTGCAAGTTAAACCTAACGTCTCAGGTAGTGCGTTATATGGCGCACCACCGTGGAAATACAGCGCAGTACTTTTGACGTAAGGTTTAATGTGCACTACGATTGTAAAATATTATATTAATGTGGAACTCTCCCGAGTCGTGCATTTCAGTTCCCAATAGGCTACACAATATTTAAACTCGTTGCAAGTAAAAATTGGTATATCATCTGAGCGAAAATCGATTTTTCCCATGATCCGCACGTTTAATCCAAAGTCGGAAGTAGTGCGCTGGAATCGCTCAGTGATCCACTACACAGTGCACTTCTTTCAACGCTAGGTTCAGCGTACAGATCAAGAGAAAAATCATCTTTCGCTCAACTGATGTTTCAGCCATCGACGCAATATTATTATCTGTTCTTCTTCCCAAATCCTTGTTAGCATATCCAAGTTAGAGTTTTTTTTTAATGTTTTAATCGCCTTACGCTGGTGATTAAAAACAATAAATTATAAGCTGTAATGATGATCAACAATTATGCATAGGCACTTTTGATTTGAACGTTCACATTTTCTTTGTTTATGATGTGCCTGATTCACACTGATTTTATGGCTATCTTACGAAAGACTTGTTTACCTTGAGCAATTCAAACAAGTTTTATTCAAGCGTTACTCCTCTTTTTCAAGAATAGAACAAGTAGAGATGAACTTATCGCGCTCCTAAAAAAATCTTGTTAGTCTTGTGCAAGAAATATTAGTTAATGCGTTTTATGGTAGTTTTAGATAAAACCATTGAAAAAATGGCGAGCGTGGCTATTCTGGATTCCCTCGGAATGGTAGCCATTTACATATGTAAGCAAAAAGACACTCGTTTTTCCAATGCTACGAACAATTTCTGCTGTTTAAAATACATTTTGAAACTTAAAATGGATTGTAGACACAATTTATTCAAAATCTAACAATTTATCAGCCTTGTCAGGCGCTGCCGCTGCGTCATTGCCTGCAGCTCCGAAACCAGTGGACGCGACTTCCGCTTCCTGACATGTATGTCAGGAAGTTTTTCACTCGGTTGAACCGACCTCCCGGCCAAGCGCACGCAGCTGTGTAGCCACTTTTCCCTCGGTCTTCCTCTTAAGCATCCTTTGGAGCTTCTTGTCGTCGTCGTCAGGGTCGTCGGCCGTCCGGAATCGGGCTTTCTTTCGATGCTCTGATTGTTGTCTAATAGTGCCAAGATGTTGTAGATGCCGGAACGGGCGTATCCGGCGTTCATAAAGTGCCGCACGATGTTCGTTTTCGACGCGGTGGGGTGCCGTTCTTTGAACGCGCACACTACTGAACGGAGTTGCTTCACTGTTTTTGCCATCACGGTTAGAGTTCGACTGATAGAGCTGTCAAATTTTGTCTGCTGACTCATGGGTTACTATGATGGATGCTGCATGGGTAGTTTCGTCAGTGCGGGTGAAGGTAAACCCATGAAAAATCGGCAATTTTTGTGCATTTTGTTAAATGCAAACGTTACTTGACTTTATTCGGATTCTATTGTTTTTCATCAGCTGAGATTCCCATGTCAGCTACAAACTTCGTGAAGAGATTAATAGAATATTATTGATAGGAGTCCAAAAGCCCTGAGCTAATCTGAATAAAACTCCGAATTTTTCTTTCCGGAAGGGAAACATCGCACTGGAATCCAGTTACAGCTGCTGAGGCACTATCTTTTAGTTTCTGCTTCATGATCGGAAATGAGAATTAGGGATTGTTGGTTACTCTTCATCATTGTTAGTAACTTCCACATTTTGATGATCGCGATCAGGTATACTGGCATTAGGCAAAACCTAGGTGTCGCTTTAACTGCTAAAATGTACTACGTATTACCTTGAAGCTTTTGGAAGCATTCGGTGTCCAACTTTCGCTTTAAATTTTCCATATTTTCGAAAATGAGATGAGCCGACTCGAAAAAAAATCAGCAGCGATGTCACAAAGATATTTTTCACTCGTTGATGAGTAAAAATATACCATTAATGTTTTTTGAACCGATTCCGAAAAAGGGTGTAAAAGTACACTCATTTTCGGAATCATTTCATAGTTGAAATTGACTTTTACATGGGAACTTTTTCACCCATTAATGGGTACTTGCCTGTTTCAGTGTAGACTAAATGGTGTTACGATCAAAGTTTGGTAAAACAAGACGGCGTGTAAAAACATTTCGACAAAGACTTTTCATTAGGGCCTAACTGACAAACGTAAACAATGGCTTCTTCCGTAAATTTCCCGTGGCACAGTGGCTACCCATGTAAGCTTCCAATTCTATCGGATAGGTGAACTCTTCCTCTTCGAAATGGCCGTGGTGGATTGATTAGGCGAGTTTTCAATGATGAGAAATTCGCATTAAAAGCCATTGTTTACGTTTGTCAGTTAGGCCTTAATGAAAAATCTTTGTCGATTTATTTAAAAAATCAAGATTTTTTTTTTGATATTCAGTTGGAGAAAAATACAAACAAAAAATTCAGCATAAGCTTCCCGTTGCCGAATCCAAACTGTAAGGACTTTCGCTTAACTCCTGCCATCAGATTATGTACAGTCGTTCAAAAGGGGTCAATCAATTCGGCCAAAAGCGCTTGGCATCGTGTTGCGTCAGGAAAGGTAGATATCAAAAATACATTTAACATTCGTTCACTGTTGTAGACCCCGTTCCGAAGCACACCTTGCAGTCACACCTTACCTCCTCTTGCGTTTTCAGTCTTTTGTCTTTGAATGTTTGGTGTGAGTTGGTTGCGTCAGGAAATACTCGTTTTCTTAGATCGCGTATACTACGAATTCAACTTGAAATGCTTTTTTATTCAAGTTATTACAAGAAGAGAAAGCCACAATAATCGATCAACAGCTATAGGCCCTTGCTCGTGTAACGCGTGATTTGTCAGCATAAAGAAAACGAAAAGATAACATTATTCTTGGAATACGTTTCACTTTGACAAAAATCTTCTTCTCGTGCCTCAGTTTAAAAATTTCAAGGAAACCTAAATCATTTACGATGATTCTTTTCTTCCATTCAATCACCGTTTACAAACAGTCCCACAAAAAAAACCGGCGTACACATCTGCACCAAGAAACTCATCAACTCCAACTTACCAGTAGTTTTACCAAGGTCGATGAAGCAAAGGTGGTTAATGGCATAAAACAGTAGTTGCAATTGAAAGCTCAAAAGAAAAAACAACATAATAGAATTCTACTTTGTTTGCCCGTTTCGTTTGAACCCGATGTGCCCGAGAAGCAGCCTGTGTTTGCGTGAAAATTTCCATTTTCTCAAAAAGCGAACGAACACGAGTGCTTTCATTCTGCCATCATCACAGGATTTCGCCATTTTACCCCTATTGCCGGTAAGAGAAATGAGAGGTGATTTCAGCAACGGAGGACGTGAACAAGGTAGATTCATGCACAGCAAAAAAAAACTGAATATTAAATAAAAATCTCCTAGAGAATGGAAATTAATCAACATTAAAAAATGATCTAATCGAAAATTGAAGTTTAGTTTTTTTTTAAATTGATATTCCACGTGATTTCAATCAATGTAATCTTTATTGAAATGTTGCCTCGTTTATGCAGATCGTGAAATTTACATACCCTTCTAAAATAAATTGGAACGAACTCAAAAAAAATAAAGAAACAGATACTCGTTGAACGACAGAATGCCTTCTTAAATTGACGGTGGGGACTCAAATTGTGGTATGTCGGACGTAAAATCGAATTTCTAAAGATCGAAATCATAGCTCAAATATTAATGCTTCAGTTTCTTGCCAAAATATTGAACTTCTCATTAAGTTAGTACCAATGGCAAAATCTGATTTGTATCATTACTACATTAAGACAAATTTCTTCATTCAATATCACAAAATATATTTACTGTGTACAACCCCTCCGTCAGCGAACGAATAGGAAAATGCTATCCGACGCTTTATTTTTCCACACGCTCGCAATTCGCAGCGCAACCACTCGCACCTCTGCAATGCTTTTATGCGAAATATCTTATAATATTCAGACAGCTGCGGTGCTTCCTCCTGCAGTTAGTTCTAATGAAATCAAAATTACTTGCCATATGCTACTGCAAGTTTCATACCGAGAGGCGAAATAAAATGAAAATAGTGCACAAGGGTCGGGAAAGGCCCCGTCGGATGCTCCACCTAAATTGGAAAAGTTGCATGTCATTCGAGGGGTGTTCGAGTTCAGTAACCACAACAATCAACGCTCGAGAGCTGATCTGCTGCTTTAGAAGCTTTAGAGTGGATGCTCATTACCAATTAGACAAACTTTACGACTCCCGCAATCGTACACTGCATCAATAAGTTTTCGAGTGGCACAAATGAGGAAAACTAATTACGCTACTTTTCTTCCACTGCTGGCAAGAACAATTATTTTGTACGTTTTCATTGTTAATTCGGGGTAAAGAGGCTTAAACTCTCTATTCGAACAAATATCGTAGCATCGAAGGAATATTTCTCGGCAGAGCGAATCGACTTGTCTAATTTCCCTGCAGAAGGTCGCCCCAATCTGAGAACGCCTCTGTTGCGTAATCACACCGGGAGGTGGAACCTATAATGGAAATGAGTAGGTACTCTAAAGTTTGAAACAACAACCATCCGCAGCAATGACATCAGTGGAAGAGAAACGGAGAACGAGAAAGCAACGAGGAAGCCTGGGTGACACCGAGTGTTTCACCCTAAAACTAATGGTAAAATAAAATTTCAAAATATATTATACAACCCAGGTCGAGAGTACTTTTGAGAGTTGGAGAAATGTGTTATTCTTTTCTGCCCTTTCTCCACCCTGGGACCCAAAGTTTTCCGGATTTTGCGAAAAGAGGCAGCAAAAAAGCTGAATTAAGCAGTAACTATAGCTCGGGTGCAGGTACAAACTGCGTACAATTCTTTCTTTTTTTAAACGTATTTGAATGGACAGAACAGCTGCTGTTGGTACGGTTCTTTAGTTCAAAGTTCTGAAAAACTTTCCTTTCGAATGCCATTCTTAAATTTTAGCATGGTAGGAGTAGCTAAGCAAAACTTTTCTTCTGCGATGCGGATAATTGTGAAAATAATACGTTTAGTTGGATACTTTACTCTCCTTGTTGACAACTGGGACCTAGTACAAAGTATGCCTGGCAGAAATTCAAAATGTAGCCTGCCTACTTCTAACATTTTTCATAATGCTGATATCAGGGAAATAGGGCCCTTTTATGTATGACGAGCCGAGCAACTCGACTGATTTCCAGGCACTGTCGAGACTAGCAACATTTGACATTGCAGAAGTCGAGTGAATCTGATCGACTCGACAATTGATAAATTATTGTTCTGCTCATTATTCTGCTACTTTGTTGTTTTTAAAACTCAATGAAATGTTGCTTTTTGTTTGTTTTTACCGCTGGTAACGTTTTTGCAGTTTTTGGCGATATTTATCGACAATATGGGGAAGTAAAATATCGCTGTAGTGTCGATTTATTCTACAAATATGGAGCTGCATAATATGTCTGTAACGCAAGGAAACATTTGCGGTATGTCAAATGGTGAAGCGTACAGAAGAGATACTCTTTCATTTTCTTTATATTCGCAGTCGTTATCAGGGAATTTCTTGTATCTGGAAGTGGTCAACAATGTGTTAGTAGCATTTTCTCATAAGCAGTTTCAAACGGAAATGCCTTCTCCAATATAGTCCATTTCGAAGAAAAGCAACCGCAACTAACTAACGTGGGAACAGAACATTTTTGGAGTCTGATTACACGCGAACAAACATGTAAAAATTATTGCTGAATAAAGCGCAGTTGTGTTTCAACTGCAATCGTGTTCGGATGCGCTTCATCCGAAAGCCTATAAACTCTGTCGTAATGTTACACTAGATTGAAGATATAGCCAGAATACGCAATGGTGATTCATTCGAAATGTGCAATCCAAGTTATAGATAGTACAACATTAAAATCATTTGACTAGAAAATAATAAATCCTACGGGATTAACAGCCTAAAGAGCTATTCAACTTGAACGCTTTGATTGTACACATTGATAAGGTGTGGCCAATTTAGTATCGGAACAAACATTTTTGATTCTTACAGCGACCCTAGTGGTCGGATTTGTAAACTATGACATCTTATGTGTTCCCTGTAACAATAACAACATCAGAAGTTTTTTTTCGCGGTGCAGTTCGAACGTGTTTTAGATAAGTACAAAATGGAAGAAGAAAGAAGAAAAATAATTGTGCGCAATCATTTGGAAAACCCTTCGTGGTCTGGGCCAAAACTTGGGTTTCCCCCAAAATACCGTGTGTCGTGTTTTGAAAAGTACAGAGAAACTTTGTCGACGGATCGCAAGCCTCAAAGCAAGCGTCGGGCGGGTACTGTGAACCGTCGCTTGAGCAACGGCTCCAACCAAAACAGCCCACAATTGGCTCACAAGGACAAGAAATCGAAAAGAAGTCCGAAATCCACCATTAATCAGCGAAAAACCACCGTTGAAACTGCCAGTGTCATCACTGAAACCGCAACAGCTAAAAACCAGAGCGAAATGGACGGTTTCGGTGACGTTGGTCAAACCGATGACATCGTCGCACCAAGCAACCACGAACAAGGAAATCTGCCATCAAAGGTTCCTCCACTGGTTGTAAAGAACATTCCCCTCGACCAACTGAAGAAGGATCTACGAACAGTCGGTATAAATGCCCTGTTTAAGCTAACGCGAATTGGCATTAAAATTGTGGTCACTACCAAGGAAGCAATGGAACGAACCAAATCGTTCCTACAACGGAAGAAAGCAGAGTTCTTCACGAACGATTCTCCCGAAGAAAAGCCCTTCAAAGCCGTCATCCGCGGCTTGCCAACCATAGATAAAAGTACGATTGAGGAGGAACTAGTCCCGCACTACAAGTTGCAACCGGTGGCCATCCACGTTATCTCCCAGAAGTTCAGCGAAGGAGACCATCGCGATTGCCTCTACCTCGTCCACTTCCAGAAAGGATCCACTACACTGAACGCGCTGAAGGCAGTACGTACGCTCAACGAGATGATCGTGACCTGGGAAGGCCATCGAGGCTCTCACCGTGATGTAACACAGCGTACAGTAGCTTCAACAGAACCTTACATTTTGTGACAGTTTTGTCAACCTGCTTCCTGAAAATAAGTTTGCTGTCTAGGAAAGCGCCAAGGTAGACAGCTGAATTGGTTCATTCCACCGTTGTATTGTTCAGGCTTATTTTACAATCATCAAGCGAACCAAGTCTGGTAGAATGGGTATGTGGGAAGAGGATGATCTGGGTCTTTGCTGCGTTGATACAGATCTTTCATTCAGTGAAGTATTCTGACAGGACATTCAGACTTCGCTGCAGTTTCGCGGTTGGCGCTCTTGTTACCCTACCATTATAGACGACTGCGGTATCATCGGCAAACAACGACAGAGATCCATATTCAGGGAGAGGAGGTATGTCCAAGGTGAACAGGTTGAACAGAAGTGGACCTAGTATACTTCCGTGCGGAACACCGGCGGAGATCTCTTGTGCATCGGAAAATGCACCATACATCGAAACAAGGAGGGTCCTGTCCGACAGATAATGTTTAATTATATTCACCAGGAAGATAGGAAGATTGTATCATTTTATCTTGTATACCAGGCCATCATGCCACACGATATCAAAGGCCTTCTCGCTGTCGAGAAATGCCATGGCAGATGATTTAGTTACATACTTGTTCCGCTTGAAGATGTTGATGACTCGATTAAGTTGGTGAACTGTTGAACAACCACGTCGGAAGACACATTGTTCGTCAAGCAAGATGTTGAGCTCGTCGGCAGATGAAAGAAGCCGACGGTAGATCACTTTCTCAAACAGCTTAGATAATCCAGAGAGAAGGCTGATTGGTCTACAGCTCTTGAAGAGGAAGGATCTTTCCCAGGTTTCTGGATGGGGATGACTTTGGCTGACTTCCAACACGAGGAGAAGTAGCTAAGTCGCAGGCATTGGTTGAAAATTAACGCCAGATGATCGTAGAACTGGGAGTATCAATTGCTATCAAGTTCATGATGTTGTCGAAACCAGGGGCCTTCATGTTCTTGGATATTTTGATAAAGCTCAACAATTCGATGTTTTGGCCGAGATTTTGACGATGTTTTTTCCAAGATGGTGGGAGCTGACGAAGTATTGACCTATCTCAGCAGCCTTCTTTGCAGGAATTATCAAGCGATCCTTAGAGCCATTGCTGTATAGTTGGATCAACGGTGGAATGGGCCTTGGTTTAATTTTCAAAATTTTGGTCATCTTTCTAAACGGCTTTGCACAATCTGGGAGAGAGCGAATCTTGTCAGCAAAATCGTCATTTCTGAGGTCCATCATTCTGGCCTTAATAATAATGTTTGTCATTCGATGGCAATGACTTTGCACGGTAGGGAGACTATTTCGCTGATATTGCCTTCTGGTGGCGTTACGCAATTGCATCAAATCTTTAGTGGTTCTATCAATGGGTACATGGTTGCTTACCTGATCTATCACTGGGACATGTTGCTCCCGGGCCTGGGAGATCACTTGCTCGATGTTCTGCAGTTGCCGTTCGATGTCATCAACTGACTCAAGGTTCATGTCGGTATCGATGCTGTCGTCAACGTGTTGTCTGGTGATCCGATGCCGGTTGACCAAGGAGCCAACTTCTTCCACCACTGAATAGTGGTATGAGTTGAGCTCCACCACGACCGGCTGGGCGATGTTGTTCCCCATGTTGGTGAGGAAGATATCAATTGTTGAGTGGACCCCGGATCTGCTTAGCCGGGTGGGAGTATCCGGGCCCAGGATTTTGTAATGGACCTCTTCCAGGTCCTCCTGTAGAATGATGCCGTTTCGGATGCGCCGGGTGTTCCCCCAGGTTTCGTGTTTTGCATTCAGGTCACCAGCGATGATAAACTGCCCCTGCCTCCGAGTTAGCTTTCGGATATCATTTCGTTGGACCGTTGTTGTTCCGTTGGCGGTGCTGGCTTGCTAGGACAATAGGCCGTAATGATGGTGAGAGCTCCGACGGCAGATTCGACCTCAACTCTGATGGATTCGATAAACTGCAGCTGAAAGCTCGGAAGCATGTGGCAGTTGTTGCTGCGCAGGGCGATCGCAAAATCTAGTAGCCTGGGATGGAGACGCTAAATTCAGGCTTGAGGTGCGTCTCCGTGCTGATGGCGATGTCGATATCCTTCCTGTTGAGGAAGTTACCGAGTTCATAAGTTTTATTCCGGCTGGAACAAGCATTCCAATTTAGGATGCTGATGATGCGTTTACGGTCCATGCTTGAACAGGAACGTCGTCGTCACGGCGGGAGGTTGCGTGAAGGTACTGCAACCAGCCTGGAGGAGGAGCTGGCGTGGGGGTGGTGGCGGCTGCCACGAGTCGTTGCTGAACGGAGGCTGACAGGTGGCTGGTATGGCGATGATTTGATGGGTTCGGCGGTAGATTTGGCACTTGGTACCGGAGCGTCGGGAAGTTCGGGACGGCGTTGACTTGGCCGGGACTTGGTGGACGCCTGCTTGCGGATCGCCAGGTCGATTAGGAACCGGTTTGGGGCAGGTTCGATTGCTGCGTTCATGATTTGCGCCACAGTTGGCGCACTTTGGAGGGGCAGCATCGTCCATCGGTTTACAATCCTTGGTCGTGTGTGCTCCGGCACACTTGCCACACCGCGGTTTCATCTGGCAGTTTCGGGTTCCGTAGCCGAACGCAAGGCAGTTGCCACACTGCGTCACGTCGTGCTGCCTCGGGCGAAACCGGTCCCACTCGACAATGACGTTGAAGAGGGTCCGTGATTTCATCAGGTCTGCCATCGTGACGGAACCTCTCTCCAGAGACGAAATGGGTCTTTCCAAGGTAGTTAGTCTACAAAGCGCAAACCGAAGAAAACGACGTTGAAAAGACTCGATTATTGAACGAAATTCGCCTAAAGCAACTGTCAGTTAGCGCCCTGTAAGATATGCACGTAACCATCTTAAGAGATTAGCACCAAGTCCTAGCCTGTCAAGTTTTGCGATCGCAATATCGTGGTTCAGCTAGTCAAAAGCAGCCGTTAAATCTGTGTGGATCACGTCCGTTAGGCATCGAGCAATCATGCTATGAGTTATGTATGGCGTTAGGCACAATAGGTTTGTAGTTGTGGGACGACCAGCTGAAAACCCGTGCTGATCGGCACTCAAAAACTGCTTACAATGTGCAGAAAGAGAGTTCCGTAAGACCAGTTCAAAAATCTTCGATACAGTGCTTAGCGATGTGATTCCCCTGTAGTTATTCACGCCCACTTGTTTCCTTTTTTAAATATCTGAGACATGTCTGCCGTTTTCCAGCAAGAAGGAAATATGCCGCTAGAGCGGAACAATTGGAATATCTGATGAAGTGTATCCAGAAGATAGGCCATATTCTAAGAAAACCCGACGGAACACCATCAGGTCCGGGTTTAAACGATGTTTCAAGAAGTGATGACGCGTTCGAGATTGTTTCAAAATCCACATAAACGAGGCTGGGTGTTTGATTTACCAAGGGAACATTGCTGGCGGCAGCGTAAATGGAATGAACGGGAAGTCTCTCGTCTTCAAATACACTAGCAAATTTTACCGAGAACAGAACGCAAATTTCCTGTTGAGTTCCAGAGGTTTCGCTATTAAATACAATGGATGATGGTAAGCCTACTTCCTTGCTTTGTTGATTAACATAGCTCCAGAAGGATTTCGGGTGTGTTTTGAGTCAGGAAGAAAATGGACATAGTTTTTGGCTCAGGAAATACCAAAACAGTTCGTAGTTTAGCCTGCTGTAATGGCGTTTAAGCAACAATCAATGTGAAACTAGCGATTTGAAATTGGTTCACTGTAGTAGAACCTTTTGGTCCGACGTAAACCTTGCAGATTGCACCTTGCTATAATTCTGGCGCTTTTAGATACTAGAAGCATTCTTTTGTTTTGATTCGCTGCACGCTCAAAACAACCTCTCTTTCATTTGTATTACTGTTCCATGTCAGTTTACGAGTTGTTCCACTTTTTACGAAAATTGAGTAACTTTTCCGTGAGCAAAAAAGGGACAGTATTACAAATGAAAGAGAGGCTGTTTTGAGCGTGTGTGTTATTTTGACAGAATATTTGAGGGCGTGTTGGTGTGAGTTACTTTATTAGGGGCAAATCATTAAGCTTGTGACCAAGGTTGGCACCGATGTGCTGGTACTTCCCGAGCGAAAACTATACCCATTTTCTTCATGACTATCCAGCCGCTGGTTTAAGCGACAATGTGAGGTATTTCGTAAATCTTCTGAGAGCCGCTTTTTTGGTCCGTCTTAGCGCACGAAGACCGTTAGCCTTCCAAGGAACCCGAGATTCGGTCTGAACGACCCTTTTAGCGACATGCTTGTCAATGACATAAGCCATGACGTGGAAAAAGTTGGGAGAGGGGATATAAGGTGGGGGGGAAGGGGGCAAAAAAAATGTAATATCCTGGAGAGATCACAGAATTCCTTTCGAAAATGATAATAACCAATTGCTTGAACAACTTCCTCGTTTATTACCGTTGTTACACTGACTCAAAATCTCACCTACATTCTGTAGGATACCACATCCTCCTGGTACACAAAAATATTAAAAATTACATGAAATCAGTACGTTCGCTTTTTGTAGCCTTAACAGTAATCTGCTACTTCCACGGCATCAAGGAATCGCTGAAGGCGTTTTATTTGTCTTGGGTTCTGGGGTCTTGGTGGTTCATCTTCTAGGCATGGTTTCTTGAGCTTGTTGTAACGTTTGCCTGTTGATTCTACTGCTGATGGTTCCTGAGGTGTCGGCTCGTGCTGTTGTGGACTAGGGTCTGTGGAGAATTAATATGTTACAATAATTATACAAGAGAATAAAGGATTCGGATGTTAGTTACACAACGGTGTTTGCTTGTTGTTTCTGTTTTCCTCTTTTGTAAAACCTGCATCAGCATTTTCTCCAGCTTCCTCCACCTTCCGCTCAACAAATTTTTTAACAGTTTAACATTACTATCGTATATTCTGTTCGTTGACATATCCATAATTGTAGCTCGTCCTGCCCCTGTGATTTGAACGACTTTGTGCAGTACATTTTTATATGTGGAATCAGCCTTATCTCTCTTCTGCTGGCTAACCAAAACCATATCTCCAACTTTAATCTGCAGTTCCCGAGCGTGGCGGCTGGTGTCTGCTCGCATGTTTCGATTGAATTTGGCCAACTGATCTCGGTCACGCAGCTCTCCGTCAATTTTAAGCTTACTGTCCGTTCGCAAATCTGGCAAAAAACATCTGATTGCTCTGCCAAACATCAGTTCAGCTGGAGAAGTTTTGGTTACATGATGAGGCCACGAATTGTAAGCTGCCACATAGTCAACCAACGCTTCCTTCCAGTTTTGTTGTCCAAGCTTCGCGATCGCAGTTATTTTGTTTATTCCCTGCATACTTCGTTCAACCAGCCCATTCTCCGTAGGATTAAGTGGTGTGCTATGAATTAACTTAATCCCCCATGCTTCCTTAAGCCACATCTCAAGCTCCATGCTGTTGAACGGTGGTCCATTATCAGCTTTCAATGTTTTTGGAACGTAGTAAGTGTTGAACACTCTTTTAAGTGCTTTCTTAACGGCCTCAGTATCCTCCCATAGGAATAGCAACCAAAAATCGGGAATAGTTGTCTGTAAGAACCAGTGCTTTCCAGTTGTGTACCTCAGACGCTGTTACAAAATCCATTGAAACATAATCCCAAGGATTTTTTGGAAGCTCTGTCATTGTGATAGGCAGTGGCGTACTGTGCAATGTAACCAACTGACATTCTGGGCAACTCTTTACATACTCCTCGATCTGCTTGTCCATACCAGGCCACCATAGACCTTGCCGCAAGAAATGTTTCATAGTGGACATTCCAGGGTGACTTTGGTGAGCCAAACGCAACGCTCTATCACACAACGCCGAAGGCAAAACCATTTTTTCCTCTTTCATCAGTACATCTCCTTGCATATATAGGCTTCTTTGAAATGCTTGATAATTTAAGATCTCGGAAGGCTATTTCTCATTTTTATCCAGCCATGAAATGACAGTCTGGATTTGAACATCTTGCAGCGATTCTTCTCTCACTTGAGCGTTAGTTAAGGCCAAGAGCTCGTTACTAATGGTAATAGGGTTAGCGGTAACCAAGCATAGCTCGTGAGATTCCTTGTCTACTCCAAATTGTGGATCATTACGTACGACACCTATTCTTGAAGCAGCGTCTGCAATGTTGTCACTACCCGAAACGTGTTCGAAATCGTAGCTGTAATGGCCCATCCGAAGAAGCCAACCTTCTGCTCTCGACATTATCCACTTTCCGACGTCTTTACGGTCCTTGTTCTTTGTCATAAACATCAAAGCTTTGTTATCAGAACGCAAGATGAAGTGTCGGCCGAGAAGATAATAAGCAAATCGTTCCATAGCCCAAACGATGGCAAGTGCTTCACGGTGCAACTGCGGATACCTACACTCTGCATTTGTCAGACTTTTAGATGCACAAGCAATGATACGATGTCCTGAAGCGTCCTCATATTCCTGTACTAAGACTACTCCTAGACCCCAAGGCGACGCATCGGTATATATGATAGTCGTATCGTTTTCATCAAATTAATCGTTCTCTGCAGCGGTTTTGAGATCATCAAACGCTTTCTGATATAGTGTTTCCCAAATGAACTTGGACTTCAATGAAAGAAGGTCACGTAAAGGCTTGGTTTTATGTGAGAAATTTTTAATGAACGGACTTATAAACGTTAACATCCCCAAAAAGCTACGAACTTCCGATACGTCCTTTGGATTCTTGAAGAGTTTGATATCTGAGATTTTATCTTTCATCGGTAGAACGCCAGATCCATCGATGGTGAATCCGAGGAAATCAACAGAGGATCGATTGTACACCGACTTTTGTTCGTTGATAGTCAAATTATTGGCGCTCAGTACACTTCTGACATCAGCCACATAACCTTCTAATTCTTCCAATGTTCGACCGTAGATTAAAACATCGTCGAGGTAGACGACGATATTTTTACAATTGACCAAAAGCTTCTCCATCACCCGTTGGAATAGCTCAGGCGCACAGGACAACCCGAAAGGTAATCTATTGAATCTCATGAGACCGTTTGCTGTCATGAATGTCGTTACATGCCGCACATCCTCGTGAAGCTCAACATGAAAGTACGCATCCTTAAGATCAAGTTTTGTAAAGAATAAAGTACCTGAAAAATTGTGAATGCATTCAAAACACAAAGTCGTACAATCATTTAGGTACAATATAAAAATACCCTACCTCCTCCGTTAGGGATGTCACTCCAAATCTTCTCTAATGATGGCATCGGATACGGCTCCCGAATGATTGATTTGTTAACTTCTCGATAATCCACGACGATGCGAAAATCATTCGTTCCTTTTGGCACTAATACAAGAGGTGAAACATAGCTAATAACATCATGCTCTCTGTCAGCTCTTTCTATGATTCCCTTGCATTCCATAATCCGCAACCTTTCATTCGTGGCACTTTCAAAGGCTTTTGGGATATTATACCTTATAATCTGTTTCGGAGTTATGGAGTCGTCTATCTTGAATCGAACACCATCGATCGGGATTTTCGGGAAATTCTTGTTAACCTTTGTCTTATTAGCAGAACAACCTGGTAATTCGTTTGTTGCGGTCTCGTCATGTTGGGTCCAGTTAATAAATCTGTCATCCACCTGCTTAAACCCGATACGAATCAAATTCAAACGAAACGCCGTTTCATATCCAAGAAGCGACAAATTTGTTCCTTTCACTACGAAGAATTTCGCTAATTGTACCGATTGATCATGACCAGTAATCCCAATGTAAGCTCTGAAGGAACATTCGACACCAAGTGGACTACGATTCGCATAGCTCTTAAGCACTTCTTCAGGATGGATCACCACATCCTGAATTACAGTCCGACATTTACGCTTAATCGTCTCCCACTCACAGATGGTGATTGTGTTAACAGTTGCTCCAGAATCTACCAAAAACTTGAAACTTTCTGTTCCAATGGTACAGTAAACAAATCTTTGGTCTCCGGATCCCCGTGAAAATTTCATATCTCTGGTGATCAACTGTAAAACGATTGGATCAAACATAAATCGAAAAGATAAAGAAGTTTATTCAAAACCGCTACAAATTAAATTTATTAATCAACTTTGTCATCAAATAGCATCGTATAACAAAACAAAATCATTAGAAAAGTTGGTCACTATCTACCTGGTTGATCAATTCAGTCTCCTTTTTAAACTTCTCGTCACGTTCTGGGTTCAGTCGCTTCCCCGAGTTGGCGTGGCTGGAGTTGTTTTTCGGCGAACGACAATAACCAGCAAAATGGCCCACCTTATTGCAATTGAAGCACTTCATACGGTATGCCGGTATGCCGGCATGTTTCAGATGCCTAGAGAGCGGGCACATGTCCTGGGAATGCAAAGGCCCAGATAGGAGCAACATGTGCAGAAGGTGTGGCAGCACTAGCCACAAGGCGCGAGATTGCAAAGGTCCCCCCAAATGCCTGATGTGCGCCGGGAAACCGGACGATAAGCACGTCATGGGGGGGGGGGGCAAGTGCCCGGCCGCTAAGGGTATACCAACGAGCCAACCGTAATGCAGGTAACCCAACTAAACCTGAACCATTGTGAGGCAGCCCAGCAACTGCTGTGTCAGACAGTTAGCGAGTCGGCATCGGATATCGCCATAATTTCCGACCCATACCGCATCCCATCCGGCAACGGGAACTGGTTTGCGGACAGGGCTAATATGGCGGCATTATGAACGACGGGTAAGTACCCGGTTCAGGAGGTTGTGTCCAACACAAACGAAGGCTTCGTGGTTGTAAAAGTGAATGGAGTGTTCTTCTGCAGCTGCTACGCACCGCCAAGGTGGTCGATCGAACAGTTTTCCAATATGCTTGATCGGATGACAACGAAGCTAACTGGCCTGAACCCGTTGGTAATAGCGGGGGACTTCAACGCTTGGGCGCTCGAGTGGGGGAGCCGCCTTACCAACCCTAGGGGCCAGATTCTTCTGGAGGCCTTGGCTAGGCTCAATGTAGACCTAGCCAACGTGGGTACCACGAGTACCTACCATAGAAATGGAGCGGAATCGATTATCGATATAACATTTAGCAGTCCTGGGCTAATTAGCAATTGGAGGGTGGATGATGGCTACACCCATAGCGACCACTTGGCGGTACGTTATTGTATCGTCCACAATACAAGGCAGCGTGCGGAAGGAGGAGCATCCACTCCATTCGCCCGCAGATGGAGGACGTCCTACTTTGATGTAGAGGTTTTTAAAGAGGCGCTTGAGAGGGAACGAAACTTACGCGAAACCCAGGAACCTTGCGGCGAAAGACTCGTTATGACACTTACACGAGCGTGCGATGCGACCATGCCGAGGGAAGTCAAACCGAGGAATGGAAGATCGCCGGTGTATTGGTGGACGGAGTCGATCGCCGACCTCCGAAGAACATGCCTCCACGCAAGACGGAGGGTGCAAAGGCGGTCAGACGCCGATAGAATCGAGCGTAGAGGGGCGCTAGTCGCCGCGAAGGCCGCACTAAAGAGGGAGATAAAGGCCAGCAAGCGAGCCTGCTTCGAGGGTCTGTGTCAGAAGGCCAATACGAATCCGTGGGGTGACGCCTACCGGGTTGTAATGGCCAAAACCAGGGGATCGGCGGCTCCAACCGAGCGTTCACCAGAGCTGCTGCAGGTGATCGTTGGGGGACTCTTTCCGAGCCACGACCCAAGTCCATGGCCCCCCGCCGCCGTAGACGTGTCCCATGACCAGCGTTCCAGTATCCCAGACCTTAACGCTGTCATAGCGACGGAAGGGTGGACGGCTCAGCCGAACACCCGTGACCACGTGGGCACAGACAACGGCACAACGGGGGTCGGCGACGAGGCGACGGTGACGAATGATGAACTCATTGCGATAGCAAAGTCGCTAAAGGTGAACAAAGCGCCGGGACCGGATGGTATTCCGAACCTGGCCATCAAGACGGCTATCTTGCTGGATCCCGGAATGTTCAGGGTGGTGATGCAAAAGTGTCTGGACGAGGGCGTCTTCCCAGACGCCTGGAAAATTCAAACCCTTGTGTTGCTACCAAAGACAGGGAAGCCACCAGGAGATCCATCGGCATATAGACCAATATGTCTGTTGGATACAGCGGGTAAGGTGCTCGAGAGGGTAATCCTCAACAGACTGACAACATACACGGAGGGTATACGCGGTCTGTCAAGTAATCAGTTTGGCTTCCGTAAAGGGAAGTCGACGGTGGATGCCATCCTGTCCGTCACCAAGACGGCCGAGGTGGCAATCCAGCGCAAGAGGCGAGGAGTACGATACTGTGCGGTGGTCACCCTTGACGTGAGGAATGCGTTCAATAGCGCCAGTTGGGCGGCTATCGCCGACTCGCTCCAACGCCTTCAGGTTCCTGGGTACCTGTACAAGATTCTCGGAAGCTACTTCCAGAATCGCGTACTGGTATATAATACAGAGGCAGGCCAGAAACGTGTGCAGATCACCGCAGGCGTCCCGCAAGGTTCGATCCTGGGTCCGGTGTTATGGAACACGATGTACGACGAGGTACTGCGGCTTGAGTTCCCGAGCGGGGTAAAGATCGTCGGGTTCGCAGACGATATCACCCTGGAGATATGTGGTGAATCCATCGAGGAGTTCGAGTTAACGGCCTCACACTCCATTGGCATTGTGGAGAGATGGATGAGCTCCAGGCAATTGGAGCTAGCCCACCATAAGACCGAGGTCACGGTGGTGAACAATCGAAAATCGGAGCAACATGTGACGATTAGTGCAGGTAACTGCACAGTAGAATCGAAGAGGTTCTTGAGGTATCTTGGGGTTATGATCGACGACAAGCTGTCCTTTGTCAGTCACGTCGATTACGCTTGCAAGAAAGCCTCTATGGCTATATCGGCATTATCCCGCATGATGTCGAATAGCTCGGCGGTGCAAGGGAGTAAGCGTAAACTCCTGGCCAGTGTCGCCCTGTCCATACTTAGGTACGGCGGGCCGGCATGGATCACCGCCTTGAGTACCAAGAGCTACGCAAATAAGCTCGAGAGTACACACAGGCTTATGTGCCTAAGAGTGGTGAGTGCATACCGAACGGTATCACGCGACGCGGTCTGCGTCCTAGCGGGGATGATGCCAATAGGCATCGTCATAAAAGAGGACGTAGAGTGCTTCGAGCAACGTGGAACAAGAGGTATCCGAAAGACCACTAGAGCCGCATCCATGGTTAAGTGGCAGAGGGAATGGAACAACTCCACCAAAGGTCGGTGGACCCACCGACTAATCCCGGAATTAACCGGGTGGGTCGGTAGGCGACACGGTGAAGTGAACTTCCACCTAACGCAGATATTGTCTGGCCACGGCTGTTTTAGACAATACCTGCATAAATATGGGCATGCACAGTCCTCCGTGAGTGCGCGGGAGTCGAAGAAACTGCAGAACATGTGTTTTTCGCATGTCCTCGCTTCGACGGCGCGAGATCCGGCATGATGGCCGTATGCGGTCGCGACACGACTCCGGATAACTTGGTCCAGAGGATGTGTCAGGACCGGGCCGTCTGGGACGCGGTATGCGTAGCAGCCTCCCAGATCGTCCTTGATCTCCAACAAAAATGGCGAAACGACCAAAGGCAGGTCGCAGGGACCACCTAACTACTAAAGCCCTAAGTAGTTAGACATAGTGGGTGCTTAACAAGCACAATAGCCCCCTCCCCGAAGTAATACCGAAAGGTGGTTCCGGGGAGGGACCAGGGCTAAAGGCACGGGTGGGTTTTTAGTGGGTCGAGGAGTTGGCACCCTCATCCCCACACCCTGAGTTCTTCAGGTGTCTGGTTGCAGATTTTCCATCCCGTCTAAAAAAAAAAAAAAAAAAATACGGTATGCCTTGCATTCCCGCGGGCCATGTGAGCGTCCACACTTATCACAGCTATTAGATGGATGCTCCTTAGAACTCCAGAAACGTCTACGCGGGTTTGCATTGTACGGCTCAAATCGCCCCTTCGACGTACCACGATAACGATCCTGAGCATTACGGAACCCAAACTGCCTTACATGCAATGCATTAACCGGCTTAACACCTGTGGCTGAGGATGCGTCTTGCTCTTGGCCACTTGAATCCTGTACTTCTTCCGCGAACTTCTTCGCCTCGTCAGCTTCTGATCTTATATAGTCTAGGTGCTTACCATGGTTGATTATGCGTTCTAGGTCATTTCCAAGGAAATCGGACATCTCGAATAACTTTTCTCCAATTTTAGGCACAGATCGTCGTAACAAAGCCTGAACGAATTCTTCATCTCGTTGGTCACGCTTAAAATCGCAGAATTTGGCTTGCCTCTCCAAACGCAACACCCAGTCCGAAAATGCTTCCGAGTTTTTCATTTTCATGTCCCGGAACTTCATACGTTCTTTCGACGCATCACAGGTCTGGTTAAAATAACGGTTCAGCGCCACTATGGTTTCCTGATAAACATCCTCAGCTGATTCTGGCACTGAATTGTGCTGCATATCAATGATACTCAACAGGTAATCTCCAGCAAAGATTTTTAAGCCAGTGAGTTTCGTTGCTGCATCCACAGGTGTCTTGCAAGATGCTATGCGCTCATATTGGTCCCGGTACCGAATCCACTCTGCCTTTCTCTTATTAGTTGGCAATAATCCGTCGAAGCTCTTCAATGGCCACGAACCTGCGAGCCATTCCGATTGACTCCCCCGCGCTCGAAGTTCTGCCGTGATGCAACATTCATGTGCCTTGATGGTCTTACGGCATCGTACGATTTCTCACCAGGGTCATCAGTTGACAAAACGTCGGATTCGTGCCAAATTCCACTCATTCTGGAGCTAGAAACAACAAAATACACGTTAGTCGAATTTCACATCAACAGCTTCCTTCTTTTTTTTTAATTACACTACTGATCGTTCGGAGTAAATTAATTAAGTTTTCTTGCACAGCGTAAACGAAAACGAACAAAGCTTTTCCTTTTTTTTTTTTTTTTCAACAACAACACTCCGAATACTTCTTTCAGACAGATGCCAAGACTGGTCACGCGAACGAATGAAAGAGAAGGCAAATTGGAAATCTCTTTTTTTTCCTGGGATTGCTTTTCTCTCGCTTTCTCATTTGACGTTCCCTCCATTTTTCCATTTCGAGTAATAACAAGCGACGTACGGCTCACACTGAGTAAAATATATGTCTTGAAATTCGTTCAAGGGAGCAGTGATGTCAGTTCAGATAATTTGTAAAAAAAAACTGTTTTTATCCCGCTTTTTTTCGGTTTGCTCTAAACCTAATTTATTTAAACTTTTATACATGTTATCATTTTGTCCTTCTTTTCTCTTAACCTGTTCATTGAGGACTACATTTCCCATGGCTTTGAGCTGAACTCAGCGGAAGTTATTCACTTAAATACTTCGATATGAGCTAAACTCAGCGCAAGTTGTTCACCTCAATATATAACCTGGCTATGAGCTTAACTCAGCGCAAGATACTTATTTCAATACATGGCTTGGCTATGAGCTAAACTCAGCGCAAGCTACTCATTTCAATACATGGCTTGGCTATGAGCTAAACTCAGCGCAAGTAACTTCCATTTTTGGCTATGAGCTAAACTCAGCGCAAGTGGTTCTTCTCATTACTTTGTACTCTTGGTTTAGAGCTAAACTCAACGCAAGATTTCTTGATTTTAATTCTATCGAATTAAAATGTTTAACTGGCAACCCTTTCCAGCTTTTCGAAATTGCCTGCTCGTCGTCTCTGCTTCCTTTTTTTTTTTTTTTTTTACTTACCAAGCTTGGAATTGATGGGAAATACTGATAAAATTGCGTGTTTCAATTTCCGGAAGAATACCTCACAGCCTCCAAAAGGTTCGACTTTGTTGGCAGGATCGCCAATGTAATCTTCTGGAGAGAACAGAGAATTTCTTTCGAAAATGATAATAACCAATTTTGTGAAAAACTTTCGTGTTTTATACCGTTGTTACACTGACTCAAAATCTCACCTACATTCTGTAGGATACCAGACAGCACTTCACCAATACTGCGTGCTCTACGGTCATATGACACAGTAACAGGAGTGTCAACGAAGTCTTGAGCAACAAAGTCCTGGACGGCAACTATTAGAGAAGGATGGTGAGGAACATTCTTAACTACAGGCACGGGTGCCGCGGAGATGACAGGAACGGTATCTCGGCAACTCACAAAGCAGATATCTAGAGAACGATTGTTTTCATTCGCCGCGCCATTAACTTGGGATAGATTTGCCGTACTGTAGCTGTCCAGAAGCTGAATTGCCCCTGCGTGAAAAAAAGAACGCTCATGGTCGGGACTAAGGAAGCCGCTGTGAATTGGAGTCCATGCAATGTCCGCTAGATTGAAGTCTCCCAAAACAATTACTTCATCATTGACGGTAGCCCTATCCGAAGCGGCAAAGACAGATCGGCAATGCGCACCAATTAATTCCAAGTCTCGAGTTCCATCCGGAGGAATGTACACCGCATAGAAAAATAATTGACGGCCTCCAAGCTGAACTGCTACCCAAACTTGTTCAACGGTGATCCTAGAATCGTCTTCAACTGCAATTGCTTTCAGCCTGGAACTAACTGCAACGAGTACTCCACCGCCGGTCGATTTTCTACTATTGTTTATGTTTCAATCGCAGCGGAATACTTCGAAACCATCTCCAAAAACACAACTTGTAACAGTCCGAGAATCCAGCCATGTCTCGGTTCAGACTATAATGTCATAGCACTGATCCATGACCACTAACCGATAATCATCCATGAGGCCGTTCATTCTACTAATGATGAGGCCGTTCATTCTACTAATGATGATGATGATTGTAGCAAGGTAACGAATGTCAGTGGAATAATCTAAAAAACGATTTGATAAGGGTTCTATAGGTATTTGTGATCATTAAGCTCCTGTATGAAGTTCCAAAAACGTTTGGGCACTTACGCGGACCCAGCGAATGAAGGAAAGAGAATTTTCTTCCAAAAGCAAGTTCACACTGACAGCACTAGACTCGAGCCCTCGATTGACAGAGTAAATCCAATGTATATGGTCGAAGAGCCCGCTCTTGTTCCGCGAAATGTTGCAACAGCGTGGATGCAGTCCCATGCTCCCTATCCAAATCGCTTCACTTGGGTGCCCTGGTGGTCCCTCCCATTCCCTGTTATATGTTATGCCATGAACATTTGGGCGTGGTCATTTGATTGCTTACCTTTGTTTAGAATATTTTGCTGAAAGTAATAGTGCCTAGGGTTATATTTGGTTCCTTAGTTATTGCTTGAATTTTATTTTGATGCAGGGAATATAGGGATAAAAAGAATAATTACCTGTTTTGCTCCGCGTTTTTGAGAGCACTTACCACCTGTCAAATGTCTGAAAACCCTTTGTGGGTGATGCAGATCCAGGCCCACGAGTATGTATGTATTTGGTAATATGGAATGCGTATGGGAGATATTCATGGTGATATTCACACAACGGCCATTCCAAATGGTTCGACGGATGTATATGAGAGATCATTCCTGATGAGCTCCCACGCTTTTACTCAATTCCCTCACATTTATTTATAGAAGACAAGAGACATTTTACTACGTGCTACATTTGGGAATATTAGGGCAATGATACCCCATCGCATCTTCAAGTGATCATTACAAGCTGTCCGTTAGGTTCAGGCACGTTGATGTGGCACCCTGTTCACACATGAAATCTGCCTCGAACAAGTAAGGGGTATAAGCCCTTTCAAAACCGAAGGGTAGGGAGTGTGACATTTTCACATTGAACCGAAACATCAGCACTACGTACTTACACAGACTAAATACAGTTAGTTTGTATTAAATTCAAAATCTGCTCCGCATCTAATCTAAAACAGCTCAGACAGTTGTTGCCGCCGGATCTTTCGACTTCTTACCCTTTCCGTGGATTCCCCACTCGTGCCGCTTGAATGCGCTTTTATCGCTGAATACTTTCCCACAAAAACACGTAAACGTCCGACCATAATGCTTTGCCACATGCCGACTCAGACCGGATGCATATTTGAACTCTTTTTCGCATAGGTTGCACTTGTGAATCGTGATGATCGGATTTGTCGCGTGTGCATTGTTGACGTGATGTCGCAGTTGTTCTTTTTGGTTGAACCGCTTCGGACATGACTCGCAAAAATAAGGTTTTTCCTGGAGAATAAAGTTATTATTAGATGTGAACAAGCTCAAAACAGGCTACGCAACTCACATCAGTGTGTACCAGCATGTGTCGCTTGAGTATCTCCTTTTGAACAAAACCTCTTCCACATTCTCCGCAAATGAAGGGTCTCTCTCCTGAAAAGAATGCGAATTTTCAAACAAAGCTCCAAAGGAGTTCATATAGGCTTACCCGTATGCGTCCTGTAATGTCTTTGCAAGGAACTTTTGGTTGGACACCACTTCGCACACACATCGCAAACTTGCCCCTTTGAGTTCTCGGGATGAGAAGCTGCTACATGTGTTAGCAGAACTTTTGTGGATTTAAACTTCGAGGGGCACTGAGGGCACTTAAATTCGCCTCCCATTCTTGCTTGTAGAGTTCTCAACGATGGTGTCACTTTTTTCTTAGGTTCTGTACTGAATTCCATACAGATGATTGAGCCGTCATTAGCCCGTACTTCAACCTTTGTCAAATCGCGGTCCTTTTCCACTTTCATAATGCAGTTCTCGCCTATATTAAATCCGGGTTGTTCTGCCAATTCGGCTTTTACTGCATCTGTAACTGCTTCCAAATCGTCATCCAAGTCGTCGTCTATATCGTATAGATTGTGCTCTTCTTGAGAAAGTTCATTTTCGAGAATGTAGGTTTCCGAATCCGAAACTTCCGTGATAACGAAGCGTTCAGAATTTGCATTGTTCTCTTGGATAGCCAGACTGTCACTTTCGGAACAGCTTGGTTGTAGCTCGTCCTTAAGCACGGTAATGGAACTACCATTTTCCTCCTCGTCTTCTGTACTGTCTATCTGCTCTACATCCATCAATGTACTATCCTCTAAGTAGCTAATCATTTCTTCATCTTCCTTAACTAATCTGGCGTGTATCTTAGCGCGGAGTTCTCGCCTCACATCAGCATGTGTAATTTCAGACATATTCTCTTCGTTGTGCGCAGGTTCTTCTTCAATCGCTTCGAATTCAATTTCTTCCTCAACTTGATGTTCCATACTGTGCACAGAACTGCTTTCTTGATCTCTAATAACTGAAACAGTGCTGTTTTCCGTCACTTCTGGATCCATTTTTAATCGGGACTCTTCGTATTCTTCATCCTGATTGATTTCACAAGAAGTTGCAATCAAATGGCAAGTTTCGATACCAACCTCAACCATCTTGTCGCGTTGTTGCTGCAGAACTTCACGCCTAGCTTCCTCCCGAATTGACTG
Source organism: Aedes koreicus (assembly GCA_024533555.2). Classification (NCBI taxonomy): domain Eukaryota; kingdom Metazoa; phylum Arthropoda; class Insecta; order Diptera; family Culicidae; genus Aedes; species Aedes koreicus. The sequence goes on from JAHHFK020003701.1 coordinate 82,826, forward strand.
TTTTTCCAGCTCCCAATCATTGCGAAGCTTTGTTTCAAGCGCCACAATTTTCCTTTCAAATTGCTTCGAACTTTCCGTTTCTTCCGCATCATCGATGGCTTTTATAAACTGTAAACTCGATTCAAACTCATCTTCATCGTCGTCATCTAGCTCGTCCAGCATCGTGCTGACTTTTCCGGCCGACAGTAGCTTAACATGGCGCCTCAATCTGGTGTCATTATTCCGGCATTTGCTGCGGAAAATGTACGTCTTTTCAAGCTGATACCGGCACGGTGAACATATCTGCTTTGGCAAGTAATCCGTTTTGTGCACCTTAAATTGTGAAGTCACTTGATTTAGAAACTATTACTGCGAGATATAAGTTTGGTACAAACCTCCAGTGAGACGCAGGCCATTATTCGCAGAACCAGGGAGCTGCCATCATTGTTATCGAAGATGTCGCTTAACGGTTCGATATTCTTCAAACACAGCCGACAAAGATAATCTAGCTGTGCTTGTTTGTCCATTTTCTGCTTTTGCAAATAGAGCACTCCTACGAACTTAAGGATAATGTAAAATTTCAATTTTGGTATTGATTTTGTTTCGCGTCCTTGTGAAAAATAAACATACTACTTGTTTACTTCTTTTTGACAACTTGAGAGCGACAAGCGACGTATCGTACGTTACGAATATATTTAACGATATTTTGAGCGTTACCAGAGCTTCGACACAATAACTCTTGTTACCCTTGTTACCGATGGGCATGCGAGGGTTAACGACCGAAAACGTCAGAAAACGACAACAAAAGCTATGAAAAGAAAAATGTCGGCGTGGTAGTTTGCGTTCCGACGATTTCGATAGTGAAATTCTTCCCTTTTTCATCGAAAGTATTGTAAAAAAGTACCACAGAATGTCCGTTTCGGCCAACATAAGCGTCGAAGCACCGATTGAAAATCAAATTCAGGAGATTGCGTACGATGGAACGGAGATTTATCAATTGTAAGTATCGTTCGGCTTGTGTTGATGTGTTGTTTTCGGTCAATGGAATAATGTCCCTTTTCAGGCCACCAACTCTATCGGAGCATTTGGCAAAGTGTGCAGCAAAGATCGACTTTAGCAAAACAGCGAACGACATTGATTTGGTTCAGCAAAGCATAAAAAAGGAGGACGAAAAGAAGGAAGATGAATCTAAAGACGCTGCGGCACACTTCCAGTCCAGTCTGTGGCCTTGGGATTCCGTGAGAAATAAGTTGAAGGACGCATACACGGAGGTTTCCGTTCTGTCCGATGTGCTTTCAATCGCGAAGGAAAAGCGATTCATGGTTTTGGATCCGATTCCGCAGGAACCACCGGAAGTCAAGCAAATGGTGCAGGTTTACGCCAGAAAGAAGGCACTCGCAAGTGCGGCTAATATTTTGCTGACCGGAGCGGAACGATTAAAGACTGCGCATACCGATCAAGGTGGCAATAGAAATACACCTGATTTCCACATCGAGCTGTTGAGGCTACGGAGGAATTGGCGATTGAAGAAAGTGTCGAATACTATAATTGGAGATTTAAGCTATCGGACGGCGGGTTCCAAGTTCATGCATCCGGGAATGTTTGAGGTGACTAAGGCAGAAGATGAGGAAAGTAATGAGGATGGAGGAGTGGGGTCGACAGGGGCGCTAGCGGTTGCTCCTGGGCCGAAAATCAATTCCGCGCTGAGAGTAAATGTGCCGACTGAATTGCAAGGAGTAGCGTTTATTAAGGTTATTACGCAAAAGGATCAGGGAGATCTGTGTACGGCCACGTTGAATATGATGGGATCAACGCAGTTGTGTCCCCAGGCGGGGGCTTGGCAACAGACGCTAGAGTTTGCCCAGAACGTTTTGTTTTGTAAGGAATTGTTTAATCAGCTTGCCAGAGAAGCTGTTCAGCTACAAGCGCCGATTCCGCACGTGGTGGTTGGAAATCAGATCCGAGCCACGTTACTTCCGGGCATTCAACTAATAATCTCACTCTGTCATTCGACTTCCTCAGATTCAAATAATAGCTCTGAGCCGATTAAGGATCACGATCACGTGTTGGAGCATTCCCTGCACCAGTTGCTGCGTGAGTTCCATCATAAAAACACGCATCACCCTTTCCCGCATCCGGCAAGTGCTCCGTTGGGACCGAGCAAGAAGCGAATGTTGGCTGGACCTTCTGCATTCGACCGGTACGAACTGTTGGAAATGACAAAATCTCAGACTCTTTTAGAGCAAATAATCGCTCAAGCTCAGCACATCTTTACTCGACGTCGGGCTCAGTATGTCCTGGACACTTTGGCGCGAGATGTGAAAGACCCCCAGATAACATCGCACTGGAACGCCATGAATAGTCCAACGATGTCCTGCGTGAAGATCAACATCACTTCGCACGGGTATGATGCCAATTTGCGAACGTCGTTGGTTATTCACGTGAAGGAACGGTCTCTAAAATGCATTTGTCGAGATGGGCGCATCATGCATATGTCCTACGAAATGCAGGAGCTGCGAGATTTAATCCTGTACCAGATCAGTCAGCATCAGATCATTTGCCTGCAGAGTTTGGCCAAATGTATGGCGTGGCAGATTCTATCCAACAGCAGCCACCTGGGAATTGGTTCTGTGGAACCATTGGGGAATGCCAGTTCTTGCGTGCTGGCGTCGCCCAACAGTGATCGACTGATCGCGGTGCAAGTTCGGTGCGATCCACAAATCGATGTTAAGGTTTATATCGCTCAGAGCCCAGGGAAGGACTTTTTCCCCGGATCGCTGGTACAGGGACGACACTGGGAACATCTCGGTGGGCACTTCAAGGAAGTAAGTTTGAGAAAATATTATAGGAAACAACATTTGATAATAATTTTACATGGTTGTAGTTGCGGTTCGATAAAATGGAAGGCAAGAACTTCCATAACAAGATGGAATTCTTGATGGCAAGCCTGACGAGTCAGTCGTAACCACTGGTGCTGGAGGGAATTTTCACCCACTCAGAACCCATCGGCAATCATGCTCCAGATTTGGAACAACTTTCATTCGACATCAACCATCGACCGGATTGAGAGATCAGTTAACGAGGTAAGATTATTATGTTAAGTCCCATTCTAGTATCTCTCATTTTAATCGGTAGATCTAAGCGCCTAGTTCCTAAGGTCCATCTGTTATTTAACCGTCTTAATTCGTAATAAATATTCGCAACGACAAGCTGCTTCCAACAAGAACAAGTAATAACTGAAAGAACTTCCATAGGTGTTCACTTTAGAAGCGTTTATTAATTTTTACTAGCTGTTGTATTTTTCGTCGTATTCCAACTCGAACAGAAGTTGCTGTATCCTTAGTCGAGCCAGTTGGTTCTTCTTGTTTGGCAACCGTCGCAGGATGGGGGCACACGACAGCAAAAATCGTTCATCGGAGTCTGTACAATTGGAGTACAATGATTTATTATCCGATTCCCGCAGCACAAAACCCGCTGATTCTTCTCGCTGTTGTATACAAGTAGGTGCGGCATTAATTAGCGCGGGTGCAATTTCTGGTGTCTTAACCGATTGTGAAAATACGGAATTGGACGTTGACTGCGGAACTGGCGAAAGTTCCACCGGTGAAGTTGTGGAGGTTGTGACTTGAATTGGTTCTATCTGAACTTCCTTAGGGCTTGGTGCTCGTATACTCGGTGCAATCGATTCTACAAGATGATGCGCTTCTGATTGGGTGTCTGTTTGATAGTCCTCATGTTGGTCCGATATCAAAGAGTCCATTTCTATTTCTTCAACGTGAATCTCGGACCCATCTGCGTCGGACAGGGCTTCCTGTTTTATATCATCGTCTCTATTTTCTGTGAACGATGGCTGCCGTGTTGTTTCGAACGTTTCCTGCAACTCGAGCATCGTGGCATCTAATCGTTCTTCGTACATGAAGCTTCCAGTGTGGTTTTCCTGAGAATGCAGATTTTCATTTGGCGTCATCTCTTGCGAATGCTGCATATTCGGGAACATGTCGTCATCTTCCTCGCCCTCGTCTTCCGTCTCTTCGATCCCTATCACAGCGCCTTCTGGGATGGTGTCTGGATCTTGCAGCTAAAACATCAAAGCCAATAAGAAAAGTTGTCCACAAATTACGAACCTTCTATATCACCATTTGGAATACTTCTTTTCCATCCTCCGTCACGTAAGACACTGTTATCGGTTCCCTGCTCTCTTCGAAGATATCCATGTCCTCTTCAATCTCTACGTACTCTGTATCCTCGTCATTATCGAATCCATCTATCATCCCAACCGTTTTCGACTGCCTTCTCGTTCTGAATCAAAAATTAACTTCACATTTTATCTTTAAAAAAAAACAGCTCAGCTCGTCCCTTACCTGTTTCCTAGATATGGCAGCAGAAACTCCAGTAACCGATAGTGCAGCCAAGTTTTCCTTTCGTCTTCGTTTTTGTTACGGACCACTTTCATGAACGCATCCCTCAGACTCCGCCACCGCTTCTTGCACTCGCTCTCCGACAAATTCATCGCCAGAGCGACCTCGGCCCATGCCTCGTGCCTTGTCGTAATCTTCTTATAATCCTTTAGTGTTGTATTGTACAAGATGGGCCTTTTCTTAATCTCGTTCACAAACATTTCTTCATTGACCTTAACAAATTGGCGCTTCCCACCAGCACCCATATGCGTGTAAGCCGCCGCGCTCAGTACCAACGGTGGCGGTGAGGAACAGTTATTCTTTTGCAAGAAATCTACGTAGTGCAGCTGCGGTTGCTGTGGAGTCTTGGAGTGGCCAGTTTTAATAATTTGAAACATGGTGAACTAGGAAGAAGGACGAATGTCCTCTCCTATCCGGCGTACGAAGATCAGGATCAAAACAAACCGAATCAAAATATTTATGAAACGCAAAGTTTAACAAAATTTAAACTGGCAAAACGGAGCAAAATCTCATTTTCTATGAAATTGTTTACAAATTGTTGCGATTGAAAATGCGTTTCTGACGCACGCGTTCCTCTAACCGCTTATGTTACATTTAACGAAAGCGGTTACCGTCCGTTATGGCTTGAAATTTGTAACGCTGATGGGGGGCACATAAACAGTTGGTGCAACTCTGGTGGAATTGTTTCCCCGTTCAGTAAATAGTGTACAGAACCTGAGCAACTTAAGTCACTACCTTTTAAAAAAAATATTTATCATTATGAGCGATAATTGGTCATATGAATAAAGTGAGTAAAAGCTTTTACTTTGCTCAAATGCGTACGTCAAACCATTTACTTGAGCATTTACTCACGTCGATATGACAAAAGCCAGAATTTGAGTATTTACTTTTCGAACATCCATATCCATATGAATAAAAAGAATAATCTGAGTAAATGCTCACAAAATTTTGAGTCACCTGTACAGCATACTTTAAATCGAACTAACAGAATCTTGTGTTGCGTTGGAAGGAACAACATAAAATATACGTGGGAGGTTTTGTACATTAATCATTGGTTGTTGACGTAAACAGTTTTTTATCAAAGTTTTGATCGTTCAGTGCAAGTTTATACAACGCGACGAGAAGGAGACGATGATAGCTTCTAGCAACTCTACCGGTTTTTTCTAGAAAATGTGAAATTTGTAGCACAAACATGTTTGGAAGATGATTCTGAAACCCGAGCTGGAGCATTATCATATATACAAAGGATGAAGTGATTTGGGTGATTCCGGATTCCAAGTAACAAATAAATATTTTTGTGGAAACGATTTATTTGCATTGTTTGATTTACACCACAACAATCAAAAAACTGTTTAAATTCACATCACAACAGAAAAGCCAATTTGAAAATGTTCCTAGAACTTACTAAGTTCATAGCGATTCTACTAACACAACGCCTCCCATCAACTGGAAAAACTTTCTTTCCAATTCGTTCAGAACCATTTTTCGGTTTACAGTCTGCTTCCGGTCTGACTATACTTTGACTCTTTGCCTCACGTTGTTTATTTTCTTCGTCACTAGCTGAACGGACATGTCTTTTTCTGCTTCGCTGACGGCGTTTGAGATTTTCCCAGAAGAGTTTTTCCAAAGGATGCCAGAATATCGTAGTTTCGCTGCCTGTTGGATTCTGATTTCCATTTTCACTATCCTCATCTGAAAAGAAAGAAAATAGCGTATAGTTAGCATATTTGAAATATTGGTAAATAGAATAGACTTACTGTGATTCTGTTCATCCTCCAGATACTCCTCGTTGAAGGAATCGTCAGAGATCTTCCCGTATTGATATATCAGAGCAATATTTTTTATTTATCAACAATGCTTTTTTCTACCTAAGAAAAACAAGATTTTTTTTTTGACAGAGCAAATGCTTATTTTTACATCATTATTGAAATCTAATCGTATACAATTCGGAAATCGAATCGAATACAATGTAAAATTTCGTTTCTAAAACCTTGCTAACAACCTCCCTGAATTGTAAAAAAAAAAACTACAAGGTACATACGGTAAATCTGATAAACTCATTTTATGACTATATTTTGCACATTTTCAAGATTATAGTTTATACGTCAAAAAGTGACTAGTTTTTATACACGTATGAAGAGTACTTTTTACGCCTTTTCAAGTATGTCAACGGCGACAGAAAAATGCGTAAAAAGTAGGCACCGCTGAGAAAAGAAAATTAACTCTGTCCGTGACTTGATGCTGACGCCATTTTCAAATAAGCATTTATTCGATAAGCGCAGTGTTTAAGTTTCGGAATTGTTTTCGGCTGTCGCAGTATAAAAAATGGAGGAATTATCCAATACATTGGATACAGACGCATTCGCTGAATTGACAGGTAAGTTAAATATTTGCCATTGTCAGTAATTACAAATGTTTTACATTGTATGAAACAAAACAGGTTTCCCATGCTGAATTCAGCTATTCGGGATACATTTTTATGGACGAATCATTAAGCTTGGGACCGATGTGCTGGTAATTCCCGAGGCAAAATTTATACCTATTTTCTTCTAGACTAAAAAATGCGTGAGTCAATTTCTGCGTAAAAGCTATCGACAAGTTTTTGTTATTATTCATTTTCAATTAATAAACATGGCTGTGCAAGCTATTGATGTCTTTTTCACTTTCGAATCTGAATTACGGAATTGAGCCATTTTCCTAGGGGCAAGAATCCTGAGTAACTCTGAGCAAATATGAGCATCTCTTATTCACTGGATTCATATTGTGATATTGAACATTCCTACCTTTTGCAAAGCTTGGTTTTGACAGTGAAATTGCATAATCAAAACAAGAAAGTTCTGTCTTGAAAGTCTACCGTATCAACATTGTGGTAATCATCACCCAATTTTGGGAGCTATTCTGACGAACCCACCGAGTTCAGGTTCTCTGTCGGTGATGTGAGAATATTCCAAACTATCGTTGAAACTGTCAAACAGTAGTGCATTAAAAGTTTGCTTCTCCAGAAATGCAAATCCAGGCAAATATTGGGGCAGATAAATGTTGTACGGGAATTCGATTTTGATCGTTCCCGTGAGCAGGATGTGGAGGATATCAGGACTCGACCCCGATTTTGCCTCAATAAAGCGTAAGTATAGGGCGCTTAAGGTGAATGTACCACCAACAAAAAATCAATTGGATTACTTCTGGTCGGATGACATTCCCTTTCTAATATAAGTATGAGCTTTCCATAAGACAGAAAGGGAACTGTTGGAGATACCATCTGTGTATAGTAATTTTAAACTTGATTGAATTCGATTCCCTATCGAACCCAGCATTACCCTTTACTTCGCTCATCTAAACGCAAGAGAGCAAGAGAGTGTTTCGCACGACCGATAACCGATGGTCACTCATCGCTGCTGTGAAGGGAATAGGAATATTGGAAATAAATCAGTACAAAAACATGCGTTGAAGTGGTCAGTACTACGGTCGTTCGTTCTTTTGGTTAGTTGATGACAAATCCTGCTAAGTGTTGAGCAAAATTCCCAACTTTAACTTTGTGCGCTAGGTTGTTCGTTTTGAGTGAAACGGCAAAGTCCAGACGGGATTCAGTGTATATTTGCTGGTTGTTTGGTAGAGTGCTTTGCGTCGCGGCAACTGTTGCGGGGCTAATCAATTAGTGAAGTAAGTCCTTCGAGTGACCGGTAAGGCATACCGCCAACAGGAACTTCAAAATGCAAGTAGTACTCCATTGACCATTAAACACATGTTCAATAGGTTATTTCACTTTTCATCTGCCGAGATACTTCGGTAACTCAATCTGGAGAGAAGTCTGCAATAGAAGATCGATTAAAGGTTCGGCAGTCTATAAATTCCACATATTCCATAGGTTTTTCGTCTTCCTACAAGAAAACAATAAAACAATATTAAACAATCTACTTGCCAATTCCTTTTTCAAATACTGCGACCTATCTTGCCTTAAATGAGAGCTTCTTATCGTACGATAATAGATAATTTTCCCAGACAGTAAATATACTGTTGTCATTGATTGCCAAGGTTGCCACCGTCGCCACCGTCATATTCAAGCCAGTGTTGCCAGAATACTTTGAATCGAGTTATAAATAATACAGATTGATGGACGCAGATGCATTCTGAGCAAACGTGAGTTTTATGATTAAATATGAGTGAAGTTGTTTTTTTCGTTTTCGTACACATTTTTTGGCATTTCTACCACTCTTTATCTTGAGGGGGAGAAGAACTTCATAAAGTGTGTAAATTTGATGAATCCTGAGTAAATTTGTTGAAAAAAGTTACTCACAAGAAATCTGTCTTGTCCCTTGCCATTTTCAGCAATAAAGGCCAGTATCGACTTGAAAAGTAGAGAGGTTACGAAATTTTCTTCAATATTACCAAGCAAAATTTTGACAATTGATCTGCATGGAACGAAATGTCACCTTCACTTACGGAATAATCGAGCGGAATATTTTTCCGAGAGTAAAAGTGACAGCTCCCATTAGTTTGCGTGGAAACCTTACAAATTCCAATTTTATTTTTTGTTCTTTACATGTGAATACTGCTGCAGAAATTTCTTATCGATTCTTTACTTTTCCGTTTCAGTAAACGAAATTTAACATGGGTTTGGGATAGAAAAATAAATTTCTTTTGAACACGATACCGACCTTAATCGAGCAATATTGATTTTAAGAAATGCGTAAAAAGTATGTATATTTTACTTGTCGAAAGGAGTAAAAAGCATGCATGTTTTTACTTTTAAAAAGGAGTAAAAAGTATGATTTTTTTACTTTTCAAACGGAGTTAAAAGTGTGCACATTTTGACGTATATTAAGTAATATACTCCTTTTGGGCGTAGTCACAGTTTCCCTCGAAAGAGCATAATTTATAATCATAAGAGCGTAAATTGAGATTACCGTGCAGCCCAATGGGGTTGTGCGCAAAGGTGACTACGCAGCAATGTGCAATCTAGATCGCTTGATTGTTTAAAGAGTGGCCAAAATTGGTTTCGTTCCAAATCTAATTCCCATACATTAAACGTTCGCACTACAACCTTAATTATTTGATATAGCCTGTCTTGATATCTACATTTATACATCTTGCTTTCACTGGAAATAATATGTATGACATATGATATCCAGATACACTATATCAGTCGGGAAGCTACGCCATATGCTGTTTAAATCCGTTCCGTTCAACATATGCTGCGACATTGCACTTAGACTTTCTCAAAATTTGATTTCTATCGAATGGTAGGGACTTTATCCATGGCACTAAAACGTAAAAAACACTTTCAAGCACTGATTGGAATTGGAAAACAACATTACCAGTATTAAACAACTAGTTATAAAAGAATGATGATTGTGGTAGGGAAATCATCACATGCCAGCAAACAGCGGGCAAGGATTGCAAAAAAGCAAACTTCAAACAAGTTATTTAGTTATTGGTTATGTTCAATACTGCATCATTTTATGAACTATTTATCATATACCGCCAGCAACTAATCCGCTATGCACAACTAGGAACTACAACGAACTCAACCTACAATCTCTGGGACGACTGCTCGCCAGTGTACCCTCCAGGTTGCTTGCTACCGTGCTACCGCCAACTGCGTTCCTACAGCAGATCTTACTCTGCACAGCTCCATGACTGCTGAAAAACTAAATCAAAATGCGAAGGTGTACCCCTTATATATCGTTCATGGCTGCCTAGGAGACGTGCCTTACTTAAATATTAAGTCTGTGCTAGAACTATACTGTGCAAATTTACTCTGAATAATCGACATTATACACCTGTATTAACATTATTTTCAATAGCTTAAATCAATCAATTTCAATATTAAAATATTCCAGATAGATTGGTGCAAAGATTTTGAAAATCGGTCATGAAATGAATTAGTTATTAACGTTCAAAACCTGAGCATATTTCGTGACGCTTCAAATTCTCGTACTCGCAACGTGTACAATGACGTAGTCCTACGTCAAAATTGACATTAACACATTCCGTGCAATGATCTATGCTGCCGATACTCGCTCATCAATCCCATTTGAATTTTCATCATTTTTGAGTTAATCTTGCCAAAAGGGATCTACATTGAGCTTTCGAAAAACATTAAATGAGATAACAATACCAAACTATTAGTGTCCCATATGAATAACACCCGCATATAAGTCCCTTTTGTCAAAGGAAACAAATTAAGCCAATACTGAGAAAAAAGTTTGGTAATTTCACGTGGAATTGGGCACAAACATCATGTTAGTTTGATTTGACTACCTACGGTGGTTAAAACAAACTAAAATTTTGAGTAATTGTTTCGTGAACTAAGCAGTTAAGCTCAACTGCCATCCATTTGAATTTACCATTATGTTGATAGTTTCATTATGACAGCTACGAAAACTAACAGATTTGTTGGTTGACTCTACCAACACCTATGCTTTGTTTAAAACAAAGTGGATTAAAAAGAATTTTAACTGAATTGCTGTTTGAAACAAACAAATGAAAACGGTTGAAACAACAAACATTTCCGTTTACAGCCAGCTACATATCTTCTGTTATTCCAAGAATTATTTGAACAAACAAAGTTTAGAAAAAAAAAGTTTTGCAAAATTTTTAATTAATGTTTTATATAAAGGCTAGTATGTAGCTCAAAAGTAGTGTGCATAAGTATAGGACATGTAATGGTCAAGAAATGTTTTGACTGTCGGAATTACTTATCTTGCCCAGTAAGAAAGGTTAGTCTAACATTAGCCTTACGTTAGTCGAAAACGTTAGACTGTTCGTCGAACATTTTGTCTAACTTTCGTCTAATGTTAGACGTCTGTTAGACACATCTGATACATGATGTTAGACATTACTAGTGTACATAGCTAACCAGTTAGTCTAACGTTAGACTAATGTTAGACGTAATTTAATGCGGGTGGTTAGACCCCGTTAGACGAGATTTATGGTGAAATTCATGAAAAAGCTCGCAATCAAAGTTTAATGGGCGTTTGTTTACTCTCTGCTATTCAAATAAAACTTAGCATTTTATACTATTTTAGCAGAGTGAAAACAAACGACCATAGATCTTTGATTACTAACCTTTTTTTTTAAGCAGCATCGAACATCATAACCCGCTGTTTGCAGGCACAAACACCGTCGAAACACCATTGAGGCCGATTGAGGCAAATGACTGCAGCGACAAACATGAAAAAGAACGATAGCTGCGACGTAGCTCATTCGAGCTTAAGTTGCCAGCGTTGCCATAAGTATTTCCATTTATTTTGATAATTTGTCAAGAGAAATCTGATTATCGAAGTATTTCAAATTCTTTATTTGGTTCGTCTTTGGTCTATGCAGGTCGATTAAAAAGTTCGTAGTACGACATTTACCGAGCCATCTTGGGATAGAATAAAAAGTACTGACCGATAATTCTTGATAGTGGAGATATTAGATGAACATTTTCTTTTCTTTTCTTAATATGACATATCGTCAAGAATAGGTTTTTTTTATTGCAAGATCTTTGATCACCTGCTTTAAGCAGTCGTTCTCCGAATAAATGAATCAATTAATTTTTGGTGAGTAAATATTGAATAAAAGATAGTTCTCATGCTGAAAAATCTACTTGAGTATCACAAAATAAGTTTCCAGAATAAAATACAAGAAAAGACGCCAATCGATCAAATACTCAATATCCGTTGGTTTGATGCCGTTGGAAAAACTATGTCGAACTTAATGCACTATACCCACTATATGATTTTGTGCAATATTTCTATGTTCATGCAAAATGCATACACGTTGGTAGAATTATTCACCTTTTTATCAACATCATATGAACTGAATGAGTTGTACTTTTGTTTAACTTCATCAAATTTTGATTTCTCAAATAATTTCATATCAATCCAATCAGATACAGCAAATTTCACTTAGCAATTTCCTAGTTCACACTGAAAAAAGTACCGTCAAAACAAACATATTTCAGCCAAATTTAAACATAATATCTTTGAATTAAAAATCGTATTACGTTTATTTTAAATAGGTTTACGTCAAAAATAAACGTAGGAATTTCGAAAACAAAAAAAATCGGTCTGTCTTATGTCTAATTGTTTTGTTTTGTTTACGTTCTAAATTTATATTAAGTATATTGTATTTCAAATAATTGAGTAATTTGGTTTGATTGCATTATAATCATATTGTTTGAAAACTAAGAATATTAACATGGGTTAGTCCGTGAGTTATATCGAGCAAGTAATCTACCAAAAATTGTAAAAATTGGCTCATGTCACGAGCGTTGAAACTTCTCCTCGGCCTCACGTTATGAAGAGGAAAGTACACGGTACCCACCAACGATGTGTATATTGTTAGGATAAACATGCCTTGAATTTGATTCAAACCTTAATATTTTTTGTCGGAAACATGCTTTCAATTTATTTTAATTAATTCTTATGTTTGAACTCGAACAATGATGTTTTCAATTTAAATAAACGTAATTATTCTCCGTGATTTTTCATGGTGTTGGATTGTTTTTAAATATAAATTCTTTAAATTTTTAAACCATTAACTTTACATAATCCTAGTGCAAGTTATTCGCGATGAGTAAAAAATGTTTCAGATCAGTTATCAATTTTTAAATATAATAATTTAAATGAAATGAGCTAATGTGCTTTCTTTAATCTTAGATATTGAAGAATTCATTTCTTAGTTCAGCAGTGATCCAATTTCAAATTTACTCTTTGTTTCGTTGTGTTTCATTGCAGTTGCAGTATTTTGAAAAAAAAATATATTGGGTATTTTTTCCAATTTTAATTATTTTAAAAGCATTTTAATCAGTAATGAATGCAGATTAAATCAATGTTCTTCTTTCAGTTTCTCTTATATTTGTTTATGTTTTTCAATATTTGTTTAGTAATTTTTAATTATTTATACTTTGAACGGCAGTTTATAATTTTTATGTATTTTCTCTTACTTTTGAGCTCATGTTTAGTAATTAATATTGTATATATCAAAAAAATCAAAGCTAAAATGTTCAAGAATACCCCAATAAAAAGTAATGCGATTAAAGATAATTCGTGATGATTCAAAAATGTGGACATTTCATTTGAATTCGACGTGACAATTTCTCGCAAAAGTAGTTCAAAAAGCTAATTTTAATGTTCCTTTACGTTGAATCGTCTTAATTTTCTTACAATTTGTGTAATATATTTTCGAACAACACCCTATCAATTTTCCTATATTTGAAACTTACTGCAGGCAGCCTATGATAAAAAAAAAACTTCGAAAAGTGTTTGGATTTATGGACAAACTGCTCGTGTTTTGATGCAGCAGGCCTAAGGTAAATCTTTCTAGATAAAAGTGCTTATTTTTTATTAATTTGCTAGAATAAGCATGAAAATATATTCAAATTTCTATCCATTTTCACCGGAATATTTGCAAACTGGATAAGCTTGATGTTACAACAATTGTTCACAAGCATTGCTGTGAATAGTCATTTGGATGCCTTTGGATAAATTTAGTGATAAATGTTCGATATAAGAAGTGTAATAGAATTGTAGCTCTTGACTAATTTAACATCACTATCTAACTGTACATTGCGCTAATTGCATAGAAAGAATTATTTTCAAGGCCATATTCAAATAATATGCAATGATGAATATCGTTTTAATATTCACGAGGGGCAGTTCACTGGTGTATTTTCGATTCAGGTCAGAGTATTGATAATTGTATTGGCGTATTTTTTGCGAATTAGTATGTATTTTGTGTATTAATGTATTGTTGTGCATTTACATTGAATGCATGTAATTTTTCGTGCAGTAGAAGAATGTGGTGTATTATTTTTTTTTTTTTTTTTTTTATTTTTTTTTTTTTTTTTTTTTTTTTTTGTTTTTGTATTATTATCTTATTGTAATTTTTTTCCGTTCTTTCCATAATTTCGGGGTTTCTTTGCATCCAATCCCAAAAGTGGGGCGCCGAACCGGTGGTGGGGGGAAGTGGGTTAAAAAAACGATACTCTCACCCCCGGGGGGTAACCGATTACAAAACTACTAGTATGGCGCCCACCGAGGCAGGGGGGGAACCAAAAAAAATGTTAAAAAAACAGCCAAAACTGTCGGGCCCAAGCCCCCCCCCACCCCACCTTCACGCCCCGGTTTTAATCTCTTTTCCAAACAAAAAACCAACCTAACGTATTCAAGTTTCCCCAATTTTACCTGGTAGACACACCCCCACAAAAAAAACCCCCGTGGACAAAAAAATTAAAATAAAATCTTATACCCCACAACCTCCCCTCGGATTTTATAGTTATATATAAATATTAATCATAAACCGAACAGGTCTTACACCCCGTTCACACTACAACCTATATTACGTGATATAGAGTATCTTGATATCAAACGACATGCATATTATTTCCAGTGAAAACTAGATGTATCGATACTGATATCAAGAAAGTCTATATCACGTAATATACGTTGTAGTGTGAACGGGGTGTTAGAGTAACAAAATGGGGCCGGTGGTTTTGTAAAATTTTTCTGCAATAATCGATTCATGTTTGTAAAACGTCGGGGAACGCGAAGAAAGATTTCGTGTAAAATAATGTCTCATGAAACTGACACATACGCAATTCGACGAAAGATGTATTTGATCGAATTTATTTTCTCATCTCTTTCTACTCATTCTGATGTGCTGAAGGGCGCACGCATGTGTCAGTCTCAGGGGACAGACATTTTGTATGACATTTTGGTAGTGTGTGGTTAAATATGAAAGGAATAATGAAATCAGTTTTTCAACAATTCATATCGAGCATTTATTTGTTTTACATGTCACTTTCGCGGCCACAATGACTCTCGCAATGATAAACGAAAAAGGAATTCTATTGAGTAATAATATAATAGAAAGAAGAAAACCTTTAGTGGTTTAGTTTTTACATCTCCCAGCAGGCATGTATAGAAATTTCAAACAAAATTTAATTACAAATGGCTTAATGTACGAACATTTAACCCTTAAATGCGCACGAAACTAAATGATTAATTAAAAAAATAAATTTCTTTTTAAACACGTTCACTGCTGTTAAACTAACAAAATGCTTCGATACAGTGCTCTTGGTTCACACGACTGCTTAATCGAAGTCTATATAACAATTTCACTGGATTCTGTCCCCAAAAGGAATCATATTAATTTATTTTCAAGCGTTTTCCAGTATGTTGTTTTAAAGCAACATTGCGTATTCAGGGTTTAAGAGCTTTTTGTTCAGCATACTCATATAACAAAAATTTTATTTTCCCGGTAATGTCCTATTCTATTGTGTGTAAAATTTCCTACATCGTACAACATGCCGTTTTTAGTTAAATTTTGTTTCTAATTCTGTAGATGCCTTTTCAAATGGCTGAGATTTCAAAAAATACACCACTCCATGTATTCTATCTTTTTACAAGATGGATTCCTCTACAATAAAATGCATGAATTTTCGATTGGAATAAATGTTAGGTTACGCATTTCGTTCACATGATGTATTTTTACTGTTCTAAAATTTTTAGCTCAATTAAAAATTCTCGTGCACTGTTCAGTAGAAGACCGAATATATGTATTTTTTCGTTTTTTGATTTTTTTTTGTTTTTTTTCCTCTTAAGGGTTTTAAAAAATTTTTTTTTTTTTTTTTTTTCGCTCTTTTTTTTTCTATTCAGCAAATAATTGGGGTTTGCCCCCCCAATATTCATGCAATCTCAAAAATCTCATTAGATTTTAAAGTATACAATACAATGTGAGACAAATTTATGATAATAATCAAGCACAACAAGTTCATCATACGTGATGTTTTGCAAATCAGGTTCTGCATGAAATTATCAGTGAATGAATCGCATTGGATCGAAATGACTATTAACAGCACTGTTCATAAGACTCGATGTAAAATAAATATGTTTTGTGGGGGCAAAACGATAAAGTAATTAAAGTTAGTTTTCACTTAAATTCGACAGTTTTCAAATAACCTTCCTACTATAGTGGCCTCATTTTTGACGGACGAACAATTAATTTAGTTGAACGTCCTTCAATAAGCGGACGATCAACAACAGAGGGGTTTTCGGACATTTTAATTTATTTCTTAAATGTCAAGTTTAAGTGAAAATTCACAAATTTTAGCACTGCCTCTATAAATCAACTCTACTCAATAAGCGGACTTTTTAATCAGAAAATCCTCATGACAAGACAAAAATTTCATTACCAGTGTCAAAAATTGGTCGGGCCATATAATCATGACTCGATATAAGATGATTTGATACAATATAATTTTCTGATAAGAAAAATTTTGTAGATAGAAGTATCCTTATATCGAGATAAAAGTAATGTAAATTCGAGTTGCGTTTAATCGCGGCTACGTTCTTAAACTTATGTATATAGTGGCATGACTGTATTTTACTCTCTTTCTGATTAGCAACGCATTTGGCCTTTCAACCGAATAATACTCTGCCTACTAGGATTGGGTCCAATGACATTCGACCCATAATTCTGACTTAATCATAATAGTAATCATTATGATAATAATAATAATAAATAATAATATTAATAATCATAATGGCCATAAGAGCCTCTTCTTAGTGAAATGTCGTACCATTTTAACCATTTACCAAATTAACATATTTTATAAGCTGTACTATATATTTTATTACTCTACAATTAAACCATCAGGGAAAAGCTAAAAAGAAACATGGAATAAAAGCATGTTACACCAATATAGTTATGACTATATAACAGCTAGATATAATTATCAAAAAAAAAATCATCACTAAGACGCATTGTTTAGCAAAACAACGATATCGGGGATATTTATCCCAACGAAGTCGAACTAGAATCTTACAAAAATTTAATCAACGTTAAATGGATGGTTTGAAATAGAAGTAATGACACTTAAGAACCGTGGTATAAGCGTCAGTCACACGATTGAAATTATGAGATACTGGCAGATTACAAATAAACCTTTGCTCAACTTAAATACAATCACAATTCGTTTAGACGATGACCCAACACTCTTAAAGAGGTGTTAATTCTCTATTCCACTTATATTGGTGGCCCTGAAAAGGAACACTACCCCTACTACTGCTACCTTACTTCTAGTTTACTTAGACACGGCTTTGATTCACTCGGAAAAGTCGTGTAAGGGTCATCCGTCGATTAATTTATGTAAACTAGGACCTGTTCGGAGCTGCTGGAACTGCTTGCCTTTTCGCTGGTGGAGCAAGTATGCATCGTAGGAACCCATCCACTGACTACCGGGAATTATCGGACGAGGATTGTTTGAATGATTAGCGGTTCATTTGTTTCAATATTTTAAGACGGTTGTTTTATTGTAAAATTTTTATTTGACACAGGATTTGACATGCTACTTTTTCTGTAAGCTTGTTTTATATTTGCGCTTCGGTGCGGTTATTACTTGAGTCATTTGGGCACTTATTGTAGAAGATATTTAATCGATTTAACGTAAACGTTCAGTAAAAATTTCGCAATAATTTATCACGCAACGCAGTATAATTAATAACTAAAATGATTGATTAAAGTTGTGTAACAGTACTCTTAATTTATTTAATTTAATATTTTTACTTCATTATTACGTCAAAATAGTGTTGGTAGTCGTTCTAAGATGCGCTCCGAATCTATTTTGTGAGCAATGTACTTAGTGAATAATTTTGATTACTTTTCAGTTAACAATTAAATAATACTATGTGTACAATGATATTTTTTACTTATTTTTCGGACAGTAACCGATAGTTAAAAACTTAATGACTTTCTTTCGATGTATTGCATGCCCTTTAGCAGAACTATACATTTCAATTTTATGATTGTTTACATTTTTTTCATAACAATCTTACTAACATGCACCAGTTTAGTAGCCTGAAATGAACATAACGAAATATTCCCTGTAAATAGAGACAATATTTTCAAATTTTTTATAAATTACATCCAGTCTAATAGAAAAATATTATTTGGTTATAATACATAAAACAGCGTCGTATTGGAGAACCTTTGTGTCCACACTCGGGTTGACCAACCACAATATTTGTTTTGTTTTTTAATTTAAATCCAAACAACTTTTTAACTATTATTGGACAATTGGCTTGGCATATTGAAAGATGAATTTAATACTAGTATTAGTATTTCTTAAAATACGCAACAAAATACTAGTATTAAATTCATTATTACAGTCAACGGTCAACAGTTTATCGATCTTTCAATATGTTAAGCCAATTGTCCAATAATAGTTAAAAAGTTGGTTGGATTTAAATGCTAAGGCATAGCAGCTAACTTAAAAATAACTGTTTTTGGTATTTGGAAGGTTTATCACCTCAACATAGGTAAAGGCGTATCTATAAACAAATACCAAATTTAATTGGTTGGGTCCAACTTGTTCATGTTCAAAGAATAATTTATTAGAAATAAAAATAGAAGCAACCACTTCGAAGAATATCAAGAATGATCATCATCAATCAATATGTAGAATGGAAAATTATTATAAATAATATCGCTCAATTTATATTACTTAAAACTCTGGCAACCCTGACATCAGCTTTGCCCGAGTCCGGAGCTTCATATTTTGCGCGCATAAAAAAGAATGACAGCTAGAACGTTACCCATTCTCCATGAAATCATGCACCTGGAGCTGAAAGCTTTATGTTGATAACGTCTAACCACTTTCTAACATCGTCTAACTCTAACATTTTTCTTGCTGGGCAGCTAAAAAGGAGGGCAAACTTCGTAACGTTTGTAACGCCTGCCCATGTAATCTAAATGGGGCTGTCACTGTTCCTTGCGGAATAGATTATTGCACGGAATGTTTACCTCAACTTTTTGGGGTTCGGGGGGCGTTTGTTGAGGGGGGGGGGGTGGGAGGCGCGCAAAAGAAATTTTTTTTTGTTTTTTTTTTGTGTGGTTGGGGGGATTGGGGGGGGGGTGAAATAAAATTAAGGGGTGGGGTGTTTGGGGGGTGTGTGTTTTTTTTGTTTTATAAGGAGAGAAAACAATCGATATGTTTTTTGTGTGTCAAAACTGTATTGATGACGCCATCGTGCAATGATCTATAATATTCCGTTCGATTATTTCGCAAGGAAAACTGACATTTCACCCATACTGGAGCAGTCGTCAAAATTACTTCGGTAGAAATGGCTTGCTTCAGCTCTTTGCTTGTCAGCGGGGGAAGCCCATTAAGCAAAAGGTCATTTGGTATAAAGTCGGTTGGCATAAATTTGTTTAGCATGAAGTCATTTGGTATAACAATACTTCAGCTAAGTGGTAATTTTGCATAATGCCCTTTGGAATAATGACCATTTGGCATTACACTCCTACAATAAAATAGAATCCAAGTAGTCATTTGGCATAGACTTTTATCCATAGTAATATTCCCTTCTTTTTAAATAGGCTGTTTTTTTTCGAAATATGGTATTCATAGGTTACAATTGAAATTTGAAAATCTAATGTTATCTTCCCTTATGTTGAACAGTGACTTTTTGGATTGATAGTATAGTTTAGTTATGTTTGGCATAATTCATTAGATACCGACAGAAACGCAATTTTCACAAACAAGCGAATATGGTAAGTATTATAATATCCTTTCTTTATTAATTAGGCTGTTCTTTAAAAAAAATCTTAATTATTTTACATTCTATGATATAATTATTATACTAAATAATTCATTTTTCTCTATAATGGACTCGGTAACTTGCTTAGCAATTGATCTAATTTTCTAGTATATATGCCAAATAATCTTTCTCAAACTGTTCGCTAATGAATGCCAATTGAATTTTGAATGTCCAAGTTATGCCAAATTATAATGATGCCAACTGAACCTGAAGCAGCTTTAATTTTCCGATAAACAGTGACGGACAATACAATAAGACCAAGGCCTGATTTTTATACAAAATGGTCATTTTAGGGGGCTTGCCTTTCATTTTCTCGAGAACCAATTGAGCTGAAATTTCGGCTGTGGTTCAGAAGTAGCCTAAATTCTCATCTCAAGAAGGTCTTATTGTTTTGTCGTAGGTGGTGTATGTAGTTTCTGAAGTGGTGAATGAAAAATTATGAATTTATTAAAGATGAAAATTCAGGTTATTTCTAGGCTATTGCCAAAATTTCAATTCAATCACTTCACGGGAAAGTGAAAGACAAGCCTCCAAACATGACCATTTTGTATGAAAATCGGGCTTTGGTCTTATTATATTGTCCGTCACTGTATAGCTAAATACTCTTTATGCCAAATGACCGTAATGTTTTCAATTTTTTCTTTGTTTTATGCCAAATGACCATTATGCCAAACGGCCTTTATGCCAATGACCATTGATTATCCAACATCTTATGCTAACGAACTTATGCCATATGGGCTAGCCCCCTTGTCAGCTGCATACTACTCAGAGACAAATTTGATAGTAAATTTTACCATTGTTGGGGGTTCGGATGACTATTGCAGTATAGTGATTTTGAACCGACTATGATCATGGTCAAAACAACCATTAAAAATAGTTGATTCACATTTACCTTCATGTCTGAATTGTTCTTGTTACACGGCAAATAATCCACACATATTTATTGACAAAAATCCATGTAAAATTCCACAATATATTCATTCATTCACACATAAACATACACACATAGAAAATTTTACAGTATTCGGTAATTTTTTACCGATCTTTCAACAGCTGAACGCTCGGTATAATCCGATTTAACGGATATCGGTAAAATTTTACAAGTTCCGGTAATATTTTTAATGGAATACTGTAAAATTTCACCGAAATCCGGTAAATCGGATTACCGAACGTTCAGCTGTTGAAAGTTCGGTAAAAAAATACCGAATACTGTAAAATTTTCTAAGTGTGTACACACTAAGAAAATTTTACAGTATTCGGTAATTTTTTACCGAACTTTCAACAGCTGAACGTTCGGTAATCTGTTCGGTAATTAAATCAATTACCGAACGTTCGGTACTCAAATTTTTTGATGAACTGTCAAAAACTACCGTACAGTTCGGTAATGGAAGATTTGATGATCTGTCAAAAATTACCGTATAGTTCGGTAATTTGTGTAGTCTGGTACCGAACCGTTTCGGTATTTTGTTTTTGTTTTTATCGTTAAACACCAAAATATTCGGATGTTATTGGTTAATTGAATATATTAAACAAAACTATATTTGTTGTTATTCCGACCGGGACTGTGAGGTCTTTCCAGCATATGGCGCAGTCAACGAAATACTACGAACGATGCGTGTCGACTGCATCGGATGCTGGTCAGTGAAGTTATGTTCTACCTGTAGATGGATACAATGCAGCAAATATATTTTGCATGTGTATCATTTAGAATAATAATCCCTTTTTACATCGAACCTATTGATTGTTTAGCGTGTAATCAGCACATTTGAAATTTTTATAGCTAGCCGGATGAAAGCTCTAATTAACGCTGGTTTATTTTCTACATACATACATGGAATAATTAAAATTAATCAATATCCAACCCACCTTCTGGACAACCGATCACTGGAACCACGAGGCTTCATAGAAAATGGCTGATAGTTTGACAGTTAATAATACTTTACCGGGCTTCGGTTATTCAGAGTTCGTTTTACGTTTTGTTCGGTAAAGTTCTTACTGTATTCAGTGATTATTTGTTTTTACCGTATGGATTGTATTTTTTTCTACCGTATACGGTAAATAAAATTCAACATTACAGATCGTTCGGTAAAGTGTTACAAAATTACGGTAAATTTTTTTATGTTTACCGAAAAATCGGTAAGATGTTATGTTTACCGAAATGTTTCGTCAATTTTTTTACCGAACAGCAAAATCGAATTTAAGTGTGCATTATATGTATAAGTCATCCTGACCATTATTTAATTGTCGGTATAACGATAGAATTTTTCTCAGAGTAAGCTTTAATTTGAAAGTCTTTTGCAAGCAATCCAAACCTGACTCTGATGAACACCTGACAAATCCGCGAACCCCTCGGTTTATCCCCACCACGGGCGTTATGAATTTTAACGAAAGCGAGGTACAGTTGTTAAATTGGAACCGCATCAGGTCTCATTCCGTCTTGATCATTTCATAGGATCGGACGTTCAAAGTTATTTCTCCGATTTTGCAGTGGTGATTCATCCTTAATTCAGTGGAAGACAGGTCTGAGAAAATAGATAGCCAAAGCCAGCATCGTACGCCATCTTCGACAAACGCCGCCGCCCGTTCTGCATCGACGAAGCTTGCTTATTATCGACGGTAACCCTTTTCAGCCACCACAAAACCAATTATTTCAACGTTTTTTCGATCAGAACCGCTTTACGACAAAACTCTTCAGTTCTTTTTCCGTAGTAGTGAAAATTATTGATTTTTCATTCTCTGCAACGAAACCGTATAAGTGCTTGTGCGTGCCTTGTTGAAACAAAGAACGACGCCATATTGGAGACCTAGTGAAACCAAAAGTCTGTGGAAATTTATTCTTCGTGTTCAAAAGCAGTAATCAACGAGAAAAAAGCCGCTCGATTTTCCTTCGATTTCTCCGCTACGTTATAAACGCTATTCAATGGATTTTTTTTATTTAATCGGCGATTTCACTAATTATGGTGATAATTCTTCGTTGGCGTCGTTTTGAGCTTCTTGATCAAAAATTAAAAGCATAAATTTGGCTCCGAGTGATTCATAGCGTATTGAGAGCAGTTTTATACCGTCATCAGCTAAAAATAGTTTTTTCCTGCTTACCAAGTAATGCTCCGGCTGAGTGAAAATCGCATCGCCATCTTGCTACTGCGTCAAACGTAAAATCAATATTTCTCCGAGCGTAACATGCTAGAAGAAGAAACAAGACACGATCACGCAATACGAAATTTGTGACCTGGCATGGCTTTTCCATGCGAGAAATCACATTTAGTTGTTTGAGCTAGAAAGTTATTTAAAAAATGCATGGATTTTTGAGTTATTTTATTTTTGAACCTGCCACTAATGTTCATTTTCGGTGTACCTGCCCTGGAACACTTCCTTCGTGTATTATCATCATGTCACATGATCCAATATAAATCTACTAAATCATCTTTTATATCATGTTTTTCCCCATTTGTGTTCAAAAGTTAAAAAATTAATTCGACATAAATGTATTGTGCTTGAATTCTATATCGTTGTGGCGTTTCTTAGCCTTTCCTCTCGCCTCCGAGTAAAAATGTCCATCTTGTAAAAAGCTGCAAACTGCTCAACCTCAAAATCCAGTATCATTGCGTTTCCTTACTAGCCTGTAATCGAATATTGATTCACATCTGCGCACTAAACACCATCTGAAACCAACAAGTACAAATAAAAAAGAAAATGGCGACCTCATCAGATTAGAAAATCCTACTTCACTCATCGAAAAAGCAACGTATCCCTATCTACGCTTTAAACTTCGACTCTTCGTATCTATATAACAGCCTTCTACCTACCAATCCTACTATTATGTGCAGTTTTATACTTCAACTATTTATTTTCGATCGCCACCAAAATTCCTGTTAGTGAGCCACGTTCTACGACACACAAAATGTTTTGTTTGATATAGCACACACATTTACCAAATCGAATATCAAAAATGTCTACGACGCATGTGTTAACTGAAGCATCATTGCAAGCATAAGAGTAGCTATCAAATGCAAACCTCTAGTACTGTTACTTCGTCGCAAGAGTAGAAGCACATGGATGATGCTAACAGTAGAGACAATTCAGTTACACATTCATCGAGCCTATGTTCAACACCAACCAAAAAAAAAAAAAACCATAAACTATATCTATCTGAGTAACTCATTTTGCTACGAACCACTATTCTGATCAATTCCACAGTAATCGCATTCTACGAATCCGACGTATATCAGCACAACGTTGACAGCTACGCAAGGCACGCCACGCACACTCGTCGATTGATAAGTTTGAACAGTAATAATGAGCGAAGACAAGGGCACTAGAGTCTACGTCGGCAACCTCACCGATAAAGTGAAGAAGGAAGATCTCGAGGGAGAATTCACCAAGTACGGTAAATTAAACTCTGTATGGGTAGCTTTCAATCCCCCAGGTTTCGCGTTCATTGAATTCGAAAACAAAGAGGAAGCCGAGTCGGCATGCGACAACTTGAACGGTCAGGATATCCTCGGTTCCAAGCTACGTGTTGAGATCTCCAAAGGCCGTCGTAATTCCCGTGGAGGCCCACGTGGTTTCCGTGGTCCACCAGGACGCTCCGGTAGTAGCGGTGGTTTCCGTTCCAGCTCTCGTGGTGGTTTTCGCGACGGAGGTGGCTACCGTAATGGTGGTAGCAGTGGAGGATTCCGTGGCGCAAGCCGTAGCGGAAGCCGCTTCGATAGCTACGGAAGCAGCCGCTCCAGCGGTGGATCTGGTGGCTACAGTCGTGATTCGGGTCGTGATAGCTACAGCAGTGGTGGCTTCGGAAGCGGCTATGGCGGCGGTCGAAGCAGTGGCGGCGGCGGACGATTCCGATCAAGGTCTCCGGTTGGCGCCCGTGGTAGATACTAAGTGTGTAGCATTTAAGCTGATTGAACTGCTGTCTCTCGTTTTATGCGGCGTTGTACTTCCACTTGAAGTAAAACGTCCTATACAACTTTCAAACAGGGATGCAGTTACTCATGCACGACTTTATTTATTTTACTGGCAACGATTGTATGTTTTTGATCACTCTATGGCGCTAGAGAATTTACCTGGCACTTGCAAATTTCTCGTTAAAAAGCTGTAGATGAGTTAGACCCCACTGAATAATCTTTATTCAAATGCTCTTAGGACAATTGTTTAGACGATGTCACTTATATATCTTTTGAAAGGGAGCAGACTTTGAGATTCACCAAAAAGGAATCTATTTTGTACTGTTTTATATGTGTTTTAATATATAAAGCAAATCCTAACGGCACCTGAACGATCAGAATGTCCACATGACTAACTCGTTCGCCCTAAACTGAATTTATTAACTTTTGTGTTAATCCAAAACGTGTATAAATCGGCAAATAAAACACTCATAAATGAAACCTGAAAAACAAAACTGAAGGAAGCATGTTAAACGACGCCAAATTTACTCCTGTTCGAAATTCAAATCCAAACATAGTGAACACGTGGTGCAATATCTTCTGAAGGAGAGCAGCTTTAGAACGAGATTATGCGATAACAGTTGAAAAATAAATAATCGTTCCCTCGTCCTATGTCTGGATTAGCAGATAGACACACTTACTAAAAGTATGGTTGTTTCAGCTGTTAAACAACTCACAAACCTTTCCTGATAAATGAAAAAAATAAAATAAAATAATTATGAGTTATTTTAAGAGAAAACATGAAAAATAAATCCATATAATCAACTAAACCTTGATTGTTGCATTGTTCGTTTTTTTTCGTTGATGACATAACTGAAAAGCTTTTCGAAATAAGCTTTAACATTTTCCTCTAGATTTGAGCACAAATTTCGTTCATGGAGTGGAAAACGTATAACAAAATTCATATCAATGGAAATTACCATAAAATGTATTGAGAAATTACATAGAAGCAATATTCGCTCACATTAACCCATTTTCTTTTCAACATCTAGGGAAGATGTACCTATATTAATCTCATTGTTCCTATATTCATCCTACTTGGAATAAAACGATATACACGTAACAGGATTAGTTAGTAATGTTTGTTGTAGTTATTTAACGTAAGCAAACATTATTAGAAAACGAAACCGATCCTTCAACTGCCCAATTGTTTGATTCATCGTAGGATGAATATAGGAACAATGAGATTAATATGGGGGCAGTTTCCCTATAAACGCCCCAAAACAGTTTTCCCTAAAAGCAGCAATATTTGGATTCAAATAGTTGAACATCTACTAATTATAAAACTGGTTCATTCACACCACTGACGACGACATCTGTCGGTGTACGGTGTAAAGAGATGAGGCGGTCATGGTCGTATCACCGCTTTGGTGTTACAAAACGCTGAATGGTTTGTATCTCGACTGCACAAGGTGAAACGCATACTCTGAGAAAAATTCTATCGTTATACCGACAATTATATCATGGTCAGGATCATCTATCAAATTTGTCTCTGTGAATAAAAGTAAAATTTACTATCAAACTTGTCTCTGTGGGGGGGGAGATAAAAAAAAAGACCGCTCCGGGGGGGTATAACAAATATTTTTTTTTTTATTTTTTTTATTATTTGGGGGGGGGATGGTTGTTGTATTATAGTATTGTTTTTTTTAACAATATAAATTGATAATAATTATTTGATCTTATTTTTTTTTTTTTGTTTGGTTTTTGCTTGTTTGTATGTTTGTAGGTAAAAATGGGAGGGAAGTTTTTTGTTTTTCTTTTTGTAGGGTTTATATGCGATAGTCATCCTGACCATGATATAATTGTCGGTATAACGATAGAATTTTTCTCAGAGTACATTTAGCTTCACTCTTTGCGTACACGCAGAGAAAAAGATATTTATATCAAAAATATATCACTTTGAATTCAAAGAAAAATATTTTTGACTCAGGGCCTAATTGCAATTTTCTTTGAATCAAATATAAACGTTATTAGTTAAAAAGCAAACATTTTTTTGTTTTTACAATCAAGCTTTCATACGACTGGCTGTAGATTCAAAAATAGTTTTATTTGAATCTAGCATATCGTTATTTGAATCAAATATATATTTTTTTACTTCAATTACGTGCTTCTTATCAAATCAATACAAGAACGTTTTAACTCACAGTAAAATTAGATTTGTTTTAAAAATAATTTTGGTTGATTTTAATAATTGAATTTTAGGTTTGCTTTGATTTTTCTTTATTTTATGTGATAAAAGTAAAGATCACGGTTTAATGATTGTTTTTAAACAATATTTATAAGGTTCACATAATTACATTCAGGTTTTGAGACGTCTTGTTGGTTCGCTTGTTAGCCAGGTAGTGTAAACGGAGAAGAAAATGCTGATTCAACCAACGGAGAAAGATTCGGGATCATGAAAAAGGAGATTACTGATTTGATTTTTATGAATTATTATGATTTACTTACCAAACTTCCTTTCCGCCAAAAATGGCTGCTGTATCAGCTCTTCCACCTGCTTCGGTTAGATAAATTTCAAAATGTCAATGGTGAACTGGTTTGCTGAAATAAGCCCTAAAATTTGAATTTTTAGCATAAGTAATATAAATTTACATACCTAGGAATGCACCGATGCCTGCTGTAAACAGCTGAATCGATTTTAATAACTCCGTAATTTCAAATTCACACACATCCAACGTCTCAACTTCAAGTTCCTTGATGAAAATCTCCGCCGGCGAGTCCATTTTGCAGTTTTCGTGTTATAAAATGGCGCGAAGGAGATACACAAATATGCACAAAACATCATGCCATTTTGAAAAGATTTTGTTTTCAATTCAAATGGAAATATTGTTGATTCAAATATATATATCTTTTTAAATCAACGCTGAGTGGCATTAAAAACAAATAAATATTTTTTTGATTCAACCAAAATCATCTATTTGAATCAAAACCATCGTATATTTGATTCTAATATGCTGTATTTCTCTGCGTGTACACACTTAGAAGGGCCTACCCCATACGGCATAAGGTCGTTTGGCATAAGATGTGGGAAAAAAAATGGCCATTTGGGTTAAAAAAAAAAAAAAAAAAAAAAAAAATTGGGGTAAGTGGAATATGGGGGGAAAAAAAAGGGGGTAGGGGGGGGGGGGGGGATTTTTATTTGGGGGGAGGGGGGGGGGGGGGGGGGGGGGGGGGGGGGGGGGGGGGGGGTTTGTTTTTTTTTTGGGTTCCCCGGGGGGGGGGGGGGGGGGGGGGGGGGGGGGGGGGGGGGGGGGGGGGGGGGGTTTGGCCGGGGGGGGGGGGGGGGGGGGGGGGGGGGGGGGGGGAGGCAGAAAAAAAATAAATATAATTATTTATTAGGTTTTTTGTTTTTTTTTTTATATTTATTTAAATATTTTTTATTTGTTTTGTTGTGGTTGGGGGTTGGGGTTTGATATTATATGAGTAATAGTAAAAATAAAAAAAAAAAAATAAGAATTTTTTTATATTTTTTTTTATTTTTTTGGTTGGTGGGGGGGGGGGGGGACAGATTTTTTCAGGCAGTCTAGTGTATCGTCATCGATACTGAGATACTGAGGAGGTCCAGCCTGGGTCGCAGCGCTGGGAAACGCGTAAACGGGTGAAGTTGAACAGAACGTTCAGGCTCATGGCCATGCCAATCGTGGGTGCGTACAGAACTATTACATCGGAGGCAGTAATCGTCATTGCCGGAATGATCCCGATTGGCATCACTCTCGCAGAGGACAGCGATTGTTACCAGCGGAGAAATGTCAGAGGAGTTCGGAATCTGGTGCGAGCGGAGTCAATGGCCAAATGGTAGCGAGAATTTGACACGGGGGAGAACGGTCGATGGACGTAGCAGCTCATATCTGGATGAAAAGTAAGCACGGAGTGGTGAACCTCCACCTAACGCAGTTTCTGTCTGGTCATGGCTGCTTCAGGCAATACTGGCACCGGTTCGGACACGCAGCGTCACCGTTCTGTCCGGAGCTGGCGCCCAATAAACGCCGGCGCACGTGGTTTTTGACTGCCCACGAATCGGCTCATTGCGAAGCGAGATGCTTGCCATGAGCGGGGTAGATACCAGCCCAGTTAACGTCGTCTATAGGATATGTCGCGACAAAACGGCGTGGATTGCGATAAACGGAGCCATTACGCAGATCATGTCGGTTGGGGCTAAATGGCTCACGGTCGGGAGAAGTTCCTCCTTTGGAGAATTTTACGTCGGAGTAGGGCTGATCCACCGACGGGGACTGCCTGAGTAGCGCGTCAAAGTTGAGAACCTACTTGCTTCATGTTGGGTTGCTAAACGGTGACAGTAGAATGAAGTAAGCAATGCTACTAACATGGTCGCTGAATCGCGACAGTACTAATACAACTAACTGAAGCCAATGGGCTTGGCATGCGATGCATGATATAGCTATAAGTTAACTGACTTCAAGCCAGGTCGTCGAAGGGCGATTAGAGAGGAAATAACTAGCTACTATAGTAGAATTTTTCCCGCATATTTCCCGATGATTTTGGATTCCCGCATTTCCCGATTTTCCCGAGTCTGTGGCCACCTTGTTCTTAGTAAATTTGTCGACCTCTTCTTTCGGAACTTCTCCGGAACACCCAGGCACTATGGTACGAATGGACAAATTTTGCGACAAAAATCGATAACTCGAAAACCATTAACTTTAGACTCATGATGTCTTCGGAAGATTCAATTTAAATAATAAGATCTATCTTTTGGTTTGGGTGGTGACTAGGGTGATCCTTTTATGTTCATAATAAAAATTTCAGCTTTTTTTTCTTATGATTTAGATGATTTTTTGTTTCTACAGAATTGTAGATATTTTAATTTAATGAAACTTTGCTGAAGAAATTTAACTTCTATCTCATCTACGTATCGTTTTATAACAGTTTTACTAACTTTCTTTAGGGTGGAACCTAAGAAACAGTTTTTTGCTGTAACTTTTTTGTTTCAATTTGAATTTGAAAACTTTGAGCGATGACTTTTAGGGTATAAAATGACGCACATTTTGAAGATACAAGATAGTTGCTAGTTATTATAGAAAAAAAAGTTGTTGGGGTTGAAGTGTAAAAAAATACGTTTTTGCGAGATATCTTACTCCCTTATTTGCAATTATTTGCAAACACAAAATACGTTAACTGAAAGTAAAAACTTCTATCTACAAGATCTATGCAACATCGTTTGTTTCCTTTTGTCCCCTTTAGGAGAAAAACTCGTTTTAAAATTGGTAGTTTTGCATTTTTTCTGTATAATTTTCGATCAGCAGCATCAACAATTATCATCAAAGAGCGTAACAACGCGAGTTTTTCTATGAAAATGTTTATATTTCTGTAGGTGGGTGTTGGCCAAATTTGGATATTTCAGATATAATCCTATATAGGTTATAGAGTATTTTTCATACATCTAGTAATCTAACGTCCGTGCTCCATCACAATATTTTCTATTGTGATAGGTCCAACTCAATGGGCAAATTAAACTGAAGGTGAGTTTGAAAGAAGGGGAACTTGGAGTAGAGCACACGTACCCACTGTTTGACACTAAATATTGGCCAACGTGATTTTGCACATTTGTTTGAAGATTTGTTAAGCGACACAAATTTCCAAATCCAAAGTTCGGATGCCGTGCTGCATCAGTACCCGGACTTTTTTTTCGTGAATCTGGACATTTTTCAAATCACAAACTAGCATGCAGTTGTGAGCTTGTAAATTTATCATAATAGCATATTAGCGATAAATCTGAGAGAGTTGATTCATCGATTTCTTTTACAATTTTTCTTACCCACTTGAGGTCGGTATCGAGTTCGAAAGAAATTTCTTTTTCTATCCCAAACCCATGTTATATTCCGTTTACTGAAACGGAAAAGTAAAGAATCGAAAAGAAATTTCTGCAGCAGTATCCACCTGAAAAGAACGAAAAATAAAAATGGAACTTGTAAGGTTTCCATGCAAACTAATGGGAGCTGTCACTTTTACTTTCGGAAAAATAACCCGCTCAATTATTCCGTAAGTGAAGGTGACATTTCGTTCCATGCAGATCAATTGTCAAAATTCCGCTTGGTAATATTGAACAAAATTCCGTAACCTTTTTACTGTTTAAGTCGATACTGGCCTTTGCATGTTAGGCGGTGGGAATTTCTTTCTTGATTTGGAATCGGTGGATTGTGAATTTATAGCTAGGTTATTACAGGATGCGGAAGAAACTGCTTAGGGAAGCATACATTGAGAGTAGCTGAGCGGAAGAGATAAATAGATTGAGCTTTCAGATGATTTCCAGACAAAATCGTCAAAAGGTCGAAAGTAACAATTGTAAACAATGACTTAAAACGTAAATTTCCTGGAAATGCCAGGTTGCTAACATCTATATCCACTACCAACAGGAAGGTAATAACTCCCTGTATCTGTTTCTTGTGCTATTTTGTTTTTGGGAGCAAGCAGATCCCAGAAAAATACGCTAGAAGTCATTGTTTACAAATGTTGCTTTCGACCTTTTGACTATTTTGTCTAGATTTGTTTATAGATCAAACCAAAAATCGACCTTCAAACATTATATGTACTCACTAACAATAAAGGGTGACAGTAACAGTAACATTGCAAAAGTAAGGGGCTATAAAGTAAAACAGCCGCCCGAGGTCATCAGAAAAAACTATGGGGGCAGCTAAAAAAAAAAAACAATAATATATTAATAAAATAAAAAAAAAAATTAAATCATAAAAACTAGTGGGTTTTTTTACCCACACAAAATTTTTTTTTTTTTTTTTGAGGTTTACGGGGTAAAGGGTGATACGGTCAAAATTTGGTCAAGGGAAAACGCGTGTAAATCGGTGAAATCGTTTATTTAAAAAATCAAATTAAATTTCTTTTTCAAGTTCAATTAGTATAAAATTCAGGAAAAATATTCAGTTAGGCTTCCGCTTTTCCAAATCCGAATTGCCGGGCCTTACGCTTGATCCCTGCCATCAGATTTTGTACAGCCACCTTGTCCACCTTCTTCGCCGCAGAAAGCCAGTTTGCCTTGAACTGCTGCTCGTCCTTAGCAGTTTTTTGGTCTTCTTTAGGTTCCGCTTGACAATAGCCCAGTATTTCTCAATTGGGCGGAGCTCTGGCGTGTTGAGAGGGTTCTTGTCCTTGGGAACCACCTGCACGTTGTTGGCGGCGTACCACTCCATGGCCTTTTTACCGTAATGGCAAGATGCCAAATCCGGCAAAACAGTACGGAACAACCGTGTTTCTTCAGGAAAGGCAGCAGACGTTTATTCAAACACTCTTTCACGTAAATTTCTTGGTTGACAGTCCCGGAAGCTATGAAAATGCTGCTTTTCAAGCCACAGGTACAGATGGCTTGCCAAACCAGATATTTCTTTACGAACTTTGACAGTTTCGTGTGCTTGAAAATATCTGCTACCTTTCCCCTTCCTTTTGCCGTATAAAACTCCTGTCCCGGAAGCTGCTTGTAGTCGGCTTTGACGTAGGTTTCGTCGGCCATTACCACGCAGTCAAACTTCGTCAGCATCGTCGTGTACAGCCTCCGGGATCGCGCTTTGGCCGTCGTATTTTGTTTATCATCGCGATTTGGAGTCACTACCTTCTTGTAAGTCGATAGTCCGGCTCGTTTTTTGGCTCGATGCACGGTTGTAGACGATACACCCAGCTTATTTGCGGCATCTCGGAGAGATAGGTTAGGGTTTCGCTTGAAACTACCGGCAACTCTCTTTGTCGTCTCAGCGGCTTCCGGTTTTCGATTTCCCCCGGATCCAGACTTCCTGGCTGTCGACAAACGTTCCCCAAACACTTTAATTACATTTGTAACGGTTGATTTGGCAACTTTTAGCGATTTTGCCAACTTTGCGTGCGAGTAACTCGGATTTTCGCGATGCGCGAGCAAAATTTTGATACGCTGCTCTTCTTGCTTGGACGGCATTTTGACAACTGAAGAGTGAATTCCAAAATCAAAATAGGAGCAACATTCTACACACACACACCTTCAAAATGAGGGGTGTTCAGGTTTTTTAAATGCAAAATTGAAAGAAATACGTCAAGTTGATATTGACCAAATTTTGACCGTATCGCCCTTTACAAGGATTCTACCTATATATTTGTTCTTTTTTTTTTTTTTTTTGAGAAAAAAAAATATTTTTTTATAAAAATTTGTGGAAAAAATATTTTTTTTTTTTTTTTTTATCAAATTTTATAAAATAATAATACATTAGTGGGGAAAAAGAGAATGAATGAAGAAAAAGGGGAGGAAAACATGGGGGGGGGGGAGAGGGGACTCGTGGGGTGGTAGGTGCTGGAGGAGGAGGAGGAGAAAAGCCGCAATAATAATTTTTGTTTTTTTGCGGCCCCCCCCGGGTGTTTGGTAAAAAAATTATATTAAAATTTTTTTTGTCCCCCCTCTTTTTTTTTTTTTTATGGGAAATTTTAAAAACCCTACGATTGTGAATACAAGTTAATAAAACCTTTATAAGACCATACACATTTTGAAAATGTTCTAGTGAAAGATGTTATGACCACTTGAGAACCTTCATAAAACCTATTGGCTGCCATTAAAACCAGAATGTGGTCAAATGGCCACAGCTGTCAAACTTCACTGTGAAATCGAGGTTATTTTTTGTTGTTCTGCTGTTGTTCGATTCTTTGCTCTTCTCACTCATTTATCAGTAAAAAAAAGGTCTAGTGTTGCGGGAAATTTCGTTTGATAGCAAAATATCAAATTTTCTACAGTGTATTATGCTCCAAATTATATGCGCATTTATTTTAATGGTGAATATTGGAACAATACGAGCCGAAAATTAATGCGCCTCGGAAATTATGCGAATTTACAACAACATAAATCAAATTAAAACAAATATATTCGAGAAATTAATCATGAATTTCCTGGAAAGTGCTTGGAATTGGATGAGATTATCTAAAAGAATGCCGAAATAAGTCTCCGATCTACAGTTTATTTGCATACCATTGAAAATTTGATGCATTTATTACTCCACTTTTCAATTATTTCTTATATTTCAATATGGCGATTGGAAAAAAATTATAGTTTTGCCATAAAGCCAATTTTTCTTCGCAATGACTATTATAAAACTATTTTTTCTTATTGTGACTTCCTTCAATGCCAATTTGCCGTTTAATGCATTTACTGGAGGCAAAATGGTTTTAAAATGCTTTTTCAATTGACCATAATAAGATAATATCAATGAGTCCTAAAATGGCATTTCCAAACAGCATTTTACGACTTCATAAAGTCGAAATAAAACCTTTGATAGGAGTAAAAGGAATTTGTGAAACAAGGTTTTAAGATCGTTGTAAACAAGCTGTGTAGGTTCTCATAAACCTGACTAAAATATGAAACCTATTGGCATCTCTTGATGCCATAATAAAACCAAGAGTAATTTCAAGTGGCTTTCATAAAACTTTAATAAAACTTAATAAAGCAGGATGGTGTTAGCAATGTTACTTGGGAGGTAATTGTTACCCATTGTATCTATAGAATCTATAGCCAGAATAGCAAAACGGTTGGAACCTACTCTCTCCGATCTGAATGAAATTTTGTCCATTTGTTGGTTTTGACCCAAAATTACGTGTTCCATAATAAAATCCAAATTATCCTGGACTTATTTTCTATAAGGGCGTATTTAAAATGTGGATTTTATTTTTTCAAAATATTTTTTTTCGCAAACTGCTCATCTGATCAAAATGTCGTCCTAGAAAAAGATGTAGGTAATAAAGTGTTCTTTAAGAAAAAAATATACTGAAATTAATAAAATCGTAATTTCATGCTTAAAAAACATAAAACGTTGATTTTCCTAGAGGACCCACCCTTCGATGCTCCTAATTTTTTTTTTTTAAGGCTGAAGTTATGTCCATAAAGCCGGTAAAAAGTTTAAGAAGGTCATTTCTTTATTTTTTTTTATTTTGGTTTTTAAATATTTATCAATTTATTGAAAATGTTATAAATAATATTTTTTTTATTAAATCATACCAAAAAGTTAATAATTTTTTTTTCGTAAGCCTAGCCGTTCTCAAGTTATTTCGAATTTTAAAAACAGAAATTTATGTTTTTGCAATTTTTTTGGCCCTTTTTGTATTTTTGTATTTTTCATAACAGATTGTTAAAAAACTGGCAATTTTTTCTCAGACACGGTGGCAGTCAGACTTACCCGTTTCTGTTTGGACGCGATGGAAAAGAATCAAGTTGATGCTTTTGGATTTGTGTGTGTGTTTCGGATAGTTTTGTTTAGGGAGAGAAGAAGCAGTATTTCATAAAATGTTGTTTTTTTTTCAATTTTCATTATATTTATTACATTTTAGATCATTTGAGTACATTAAATATTTTGGATTCATCATGAGAATTAGAAAATACCTTAACTGCAATTTGGTTATTTGAAACTGGAATGTAAGAATGATATTGTTGAGTTCCAGGAATTGGTTTAGCTTTATTAAAAATCGGATCGAATTCCTTTTCGGCCTCTTTGTATTCATCCGTATTTTAACAATTTATGCACGCGCGAAGATGGCAAAAGTCTGTTCTAAATTGTGCATCGCACAGAATTTGTTCCATATAGAGAGTGCGATCACATAAAATGCGATTTACTTTTAAGCTGTTGAGCATAAGATTCACATTTTCGTGAATCATACAAACACAAACGTTATGGGATCCTGATTTACTAAGAAGTCTACAATGTTTTGGC
Organism: Aedes koreicus; assembly: GCA_024533555.2. NCBI lineage: Eukaryota > Metazoa > Arthropoda > Insecta > Diptera > Culicidae > Aedes > Aedes koreicus. The sequence continues at coordinate 118,432 of JAHHFK020003701.1, forward strand.
CGTAAGGCTGCAAATGAGCTAAAGCTTAGTTCAACATCTTTATGGGTTTCATTGAAATTCAAGTATGACTCTTTGGTGACATCTTCAAGAGACGTTTTTGTGTTACCTGGCGAACACCACTCGTCACTACATAGACATAATCTCTTTGGCCCGGCATAACTCTGCTGATATCGTCTTCTTCGTAGAATTGAACAACTTTACGTACTAAGTCTGCATTCAGTCCATGTCCTAATTTGGAACGGGGTTTCATAATATTCCATCTTCGGCGACTAAATCCTTTACCTGCAAGGAAAGAAATAATAAATTAGTTTTTTGATTATTTTTTCCAACATGACACGAAATAATATTCAAAGATGTTCATAAACCTTACCTGTGTTACAGTATATCTGCTGACTTTGAATTCATCCACGATTCTTTGCGTAGTCCAAGACTTTGGCAATATGGACAAAATTTGAAATTGTTGACCGCGAGCACATTCAAGATCGGCAAATTTTTACTTTAACTGGTTCCTTATTACCTCGTAGTCCATAGCCGTTGGCGTTGAGATTTGTTTGGTCCTCATCTTCCAAAACGTCAAATATATGACGCTTAACTGCATCCCTAATTTCCTTGGTTTTTTGCTGGTGGTAGGAAGCACTTCTCTTTTTCTTCGTTGAAATTGGCGATACATGAATTCCCATGATGCCATTGTTGTATGTCTCGATGTTATATGACAAACTTATTTGATTAACAATAGACTCCGCTTAAGTCGATGAAGCCGTAACGGATGGGATGGTATTGACTATGGATTCACTTTCCATATCTACAGGTTTTGTTGATTGTACACCACTGGTAGATGGCACTTCCTCATCATTCGAAGGTGGTGGTTTTTGTTGGGGACGATAAACTATTGGACGACACTTATTGCAGATTCGCATCGAATTATCTAATGGTATCTTACAACAGATCTTAATTTTTCAATAACACCTGTCAAGTTTTTAGTCTCTAGACCACACTTCTTCGATTTGGGTAGAGGTTTACAACACTTGAAAGTATTATCCATGTTTGAAAATAAACTTACTTGCTTAACTTGAAATGCTATGAAAGATAAACTAAATTGATGATGTGAAGAACTTCCCAATATATAGCACTTTATTGAATTTGTACCTATCTTAATTTCAAATGTATGGCAGACTCCATTGTATTGAAATCTACCTATAAGACATTTGTTCCAGGCACGGGTATAAATAAAATCTACCTGACGAGAGGCTTAAAAAAACCCTATATATTAAGCGTTTTGCTAAAAAAAAGAAGTTTGATCATTTACATCTACATTTACTAAGTTTTGAGTTTGATCATTGTTTTGTGGACATCGTGACCAACATTTGAAAATGGCTGAAAATATTGTTACAACAAAATTTCCTTTTAATAAAATTTGCAATAACTTTAGAACGGCTTGGCTTACGAGAATATGCTTCTTTATACTTTTTTATCAAAATAAATACGTAGAGTCTATTTTTGGTAAAGTAGTATTAGAAGTGTTTTGTATGTTTGTCTGTTAACATATTTGTATTTGTTTGCTTACTTTTATTTACATCATTATATGTCTTCTTCTGCTACTACTTAGCGTTTCAAGCTTATTTTTTTAATTAGTTCGTTTATTTGTTAGGCCCAGGCGTGTGTAACACTTTACGGAGCTGATATTCAATATTGTTATTTACAATGTATAATTTTTCAATTTAAGTAAAATAGGGTGCCAATTACTCGTGGCTAACGCGAGGTTAATGGGTCACATTATCGTTTGGAAGGGGCTAGGCAGGTAACTTATTGAAGGTATTATTGCTGCACATGGTTGCGACATCTAGTTTCAAGCTTATTGCTTGCACAATTAGCTTATTGCTTGCTCTCAACTTAGTGTTCTAAGTGCACTTCCACAGTTATTAATTGAGAGCTTTCGATGCCAGGTACCATTTTTGCATTAGTATGATTGTGTGGCAAGTACAATCATACCCTTATGCCCAGGGAGTCGAGAAATTTTCCTCAACGAAAAATTCCTAGACCAGACCGGGAATCGAAACCAGCCACCTCCAGCATGGTGTTGCTTTGTAGCCGCGCCTTTACCGACTGAGCTAAGGGAGGACCCATTATATGTACATTCTTCTGTTTACATTTATATATTTACCAAAATACAATTACATTTATATATTTACATAAGCATATTAACATTTTTATATTTACATTAGCATAACAACATATGTAAATAGTTGAATGTAAATATATCAAGATAAATATATTAATGTAAATAAATAAATGCAAGTAAACAAATGTCAACACAGACAAGCAGACATAAGACTTGCAGTTTCTTCATCGGCTACGCTTTAAACGGCCACTCAAATATTTCTTAGTTGGTAGTATCGCCACAGGTAGCGCGCATACTCGATTTTCTTACGTTTGAAGTTAACACACTATTGCCATCTGTTCAGCTTAATCATCAATTGCAGTGTACTCAACAGATGGCGTTAGTTTTTTTTTAAATGACGATGATTTGTAGTGCAAAATGTTCAATGTGTTTTGTCTGTTTGTCTGTGATTTAAATGTTAATAAATAAACGGATATGAGTTAATATAGAAATATAAACATTTTTATAGAAAAACTCGCGTTGTTACGCTCTTTGATGATAATTGTTGATGCTGCTGATCGAAAATTATGCAGAAAAAATGCTAAACTACCAATTTTAAAACGAGTTTTTCTCCTAAAGGGAACAAAGGGGGACAAACGATGTTGCATAGATCCTGTAGATGGAAGTTTTTACTTTCAGTTTACGTACTCTGTGTTTGCAAATATTTGCAAATAAGGGAGTAAGATATCTTGCAAAGACGTATTTTTTTTACACTTCAACCCCACCAATTTTTTTTTCTATAATAACTAGCAACTATCTTGTATCTTCAAATGTGCGTCATTTTATATCCTAAAAGTCATCGCTGCAAAGTTTTCAAATTCAAATTGAAATAAAAAAGTTACAGCAAAAACACTGTTTTTTTTTTAAAGTCCCACCTTAAGGAAAGTTAGTAAAACTGTTATAAAACGATACGTAGATGAGATAGAAGTTAATTTTTTTCTGCAAAGTTTCATTAAATTAAAATATCTACAATTCTGCAGAAGCAAAAAATCCTCTAAATCATAAGAAAAAAAAAGCTGAAATTTTTATTATGAACATAAAAGGATCACCTTAGCCACCACCCAAACCAAAAGATAGATCTTATTATTTAAATTGAATCTTCCGAAGACAGCATGTGTCTAATGTTAATGGTTTTCGAGTTATCGATTTTTGTCACAAAATTTGTCCATTCGTACCACATAGTGCCAGGTTCGGATTGTGCTTGAAATAATCCCTCACCTTCCATGCGTTCACGGGGTCGGTCTTCTTCGCTTTTCTTCTGCTGCCAGCTCACTGCTGGGTCGTCTAGGTCTACTTGAACGATTTTACCATACGGGACACGGTCGAATTTTCGATTCTCAACTGTTTCGCGATCCACCTGTGGGACTGCCCAAACAACCAAAAGTTCGAATTTTGCTTGAGATGAGAACTCAGAAGTTCACATTTAGTTGAAATTAAGTTCCATGGAACTTTTTTGCTGAATAACAAGACACTTCACGGACAAACAGAACTTAATTTTCTTTAAAGTGTCATTAATATTTAAAAGAACTGAAAAGTTCGAGAATAGTTTCTTCTTGCTATTCAACCCAACCTTCAAGTTCATAAGTTGATAATTAAGAACTTGCCTTGAACTTTAAAAAATCTCTAACACAAAGTTCAATAAAAGTACTAACCGTACTTTTAATCAGCGCAAAAGTTTACAACACATCCATGTTAAACAACTTACCTACTTTTCGAAGTACACGTAAAGTTCTGAGTAAAACTTTAGAAATTGTCAAAAAGATTGTTTACATTTGAAGAGTGATCTGGTGTTGTACTCCAAGTTTGACGAGATACAAGAGCAAAAAATGGATTTTTCAAAAACATTAAAAAAGAACGGCTTATTTTATTACCATCGTAAAAAAAACTGTTTGATAAATGTTAGATAAATGGGATGCGGAAAATGAAGCTGTCACTCAACAAGCTAATTAATATGTAGTTTTTTTTATTCTGCTTTATAGGAAAACAATAGTCTAGCACATCACAAAATGTTTCAAACGAAAGAGAAATAGGGACCGATTACCCAAGACATACATCTCGAAGACAATTGACCTGAAGACGATGACAGCGAAATGGAAGATTTTCAGGAAAGTTATGATGACTCATTAGATGATTCATATTCATCATTTGAAATAGATAAATATAGTGCTGCATTGGATTAAATGGATTTGAATGAGTGCATTAGGTTTTGGGCCCGTAAAACTAATCAATCACACGAATCCATAAATCTAATATTGGAGATTAACCCTAATTAAAATCAGATTGAAACTACGGCCGAATCTATTGTAAAACAATAAATAAAAAAATAGTACATACTAAAGGCTATGTTGTTTTCAACGATAAGATAACATTTAAAATTATTGTTTTCCACCATACAATTTATTGTTGATGACAATTTTACAATTGAAATGCAGAGTTGTTGTGTATCTTAACAATAAAACAATCAAGTTTTTCTCGAACAGATTCAAAAACCATTTATTTTATTGTCTTTTTACTGGTAAAATTTTCGCTACAATAGACTTTATTGTCTATGAACTATGCTGACAATAGTGTCGCTTTAGTAGAACTATACATGAACAGTATACTTTATAGTTCAACAACAAAACTTATTATAAGTTTATGTTTTTGTATTGCAATCCTATTGTAAATTTTCATCCGGGAAACTAACGGGAAAAGGTTGCCCATTCCGCTTATGAAGACATCCTGTCAAGCAAGTTCCGAAATTTTTAAAGCTGCTGGAGGACAATATTGGTACAAAGGTATCAAGCAGTGTCTGATTGATTTTGTTCGGTAAGACTCATTATAAGTAATTTTACTGACTTATTAACTTTATAGAGTAATCCTATTTTGGCTACTTATTTGAATTACACGGCTATACTTCCAAACACTCAAACTGAGGAGTCGATACATAGCGTGATTCTTAATTAATCAAAACGATGTAAGATTATAGGGAACAAAAAAGTACTAATGCATGGAATCAACGCTTAGAGTAAAATCATAGCATAAACCATATGGCACAGTGGTAAGTATCCCAGTTTTAAAGAGAAGGACTCGAGTTCGAGACTACACACTACCAAAATGTCATGTAAATTTCTGTCCCCTGAGACCGACACATGCATGCGTCCTTTAGCACGTAATAATGAGTTGAAAGAGATGAGAAAAAAAAAAAAATAAAAAACATTTTTTGTCGCTTTGCGGTTTTTCAGGAGACATAATTTCTAAGTGTGTAGTTAGTAAGTATTTATGAAAAAAAAATTTAACTAAGAAAATATCATCAAATTGAACTCAATCATCATTTCATAACACAGCTCTCTAAAAATAAATTTGCGGCAGGATTAGAACAAAAATGTTGAATATAAATGTCTTTCTTTTTTTGGTTTTGTTGAGTTCGTTTGAGGTACTTTTAAAGCTTAATAGTATTCTTTACAACCTCTTGAACGAACCTTTCGTGAACTTTAAAGTTTTCTTTAGAAGTTGATAAGAATGCTGCTAGAAGCTTAATCATTGAATGCGAACTAGAAAGTTCGGTTAATTATTTAAAAAGTAAGCTGAATAGAATTCTCATCATAATAATTCGATTAGCTGATTAAGCTAACAACACCCTTTTATCAGAACTTTTGGTTGATTGGCCTGGATTTTCCGTGACCGCGCCCATAATTTTTTGTCGAAGCACTTCTTACTTGGAAGCCATCTCGATAATCACCTGACAGATTGTGACGAAATTTATATCGCGTTTTTCTCAAAACTGAGCGTGTTACAGCCCGAATTTGGATTCAGCGAGGCAAAATCTATAAAATTCAACATATTTGCTCGATGAGAGTGAAACACTTCCGACTAGTGTAGTTGTAGGTGTGCATTTCATATTAGAAGTAACGAATTTCGCGTATCAAATTTTGTAAATACTGTTAAGATTTTAGGTACATAGTTGTTTCTGCGCAAACTTTAAACAGTTTTGAACCAAACGTACATAGATTCTCACTTTAAGCATTGATCATGCTATTACCCACCGTATTACATCACCAATGACGACAGCTTTCCCAACAGTCAAAGTGGGTCAGCATATAGTTTTGAGATCGTAAACATACCAACATCGGAAAAGGGGGTTTGTTGTTTTCGGAACATTTTTCCTCTCACACGCACATTCTCAAACTCCCAACGGCCACAGGTGTCTGATGTGCAAAGCTTGTTGAAAATGCACTTTTCTTGCGATAACCATCGTCCCCTTGAATTCTAATGTATGAGTGATGCCAAATGCGCCACACATCGCGTTTTACACCTTTCTAAGTATCCGGCGAAACAATGACGTCGCCAATCTTGCCCACATTAATTGGACAAACATGTTTTACATAAGTGTGTGAGTGCAGTTGGGGATAGGGATGTTCACGTTGGTTGAAAAACATGTTTCAGAGGTTTCGTTAATGGTAAAAACAAAGACACGAAGCTTGGTCAACACGCCGGCCACAAAGTTCGGATCGATGCAGCCGAATGCACTCTCCGAGGTTGATACCCGGTTTGACCAGTTCTCCGGCATCTGTGTTGGAGAACGACGATAGCGATTCAGGAGAGTGAGAAGCCCCATCACATCGCCATCACAAGCCACATCTATACTCACATCATTCACACTGAAACTGAAGCCCACAAGCTCTCCGCTCCAACTGGTCGGTCGGAGCTGTTGTTGTTTCAAACGGAAAGGTGATACACAGCTAAAGGTATAAGGTATCCCCACACTAATACGCCGACCGTGCACCGAAACCAACTGCTCGCTGATGGACTTTCGGTTGAGGCAACCAGCTAACGTGATGTTAGTTTCATCATTACAACTTCGCGGACCGCACCTAGTTCTGGACTGAGCAAGAGCCCCGAGTTCCGATTCGAATAGACCAAAATCGTTTAATTCAAATAGATCAACGCGTGAAAGTGGTGCATTTCGGGCGTAGCACGTGCCGTGAGTGATTGGAAGCGGTTTTCCTCGCGGGAAAGTCGCATAAATGTGGTGAAAAGCAACGTCGAAAGTGCGGTGATTGATACGCCCCAACAAATTCGAATCTTCCGACGCGTGAAGAAGCATAATTTCTTCTACTTTAGCTGCGGGTTAGTGCTTTTACTGTTCTTTATTTCTTTCTTCTTGTGGTAACCACCAACCAGGACAGGAGTGTCAGTTGTGGTCGGTGGTGTTCCAAAGCCAGTATAGTATAACCAGAAGAAGATTTAAGTGCAGAGAAAAAAAGAAGTGCTGGAATGCTGTGTTGATTGTGAAACCTGCTTTTGTATGCTTCTGAAGGTTTTGGTGCGGTGCATCACACCAATGAGTGTGTGGTAATGTTTGGGAACCTCACATTCAAGCTTTAATTACGGTATGCAACAACAATAACAATAAGCACTGTTTCTTCTACGAAATGTGCGTCTTATCGGCGAAGATAGCGATAAGCGTTGGTGTGGTGGAGTGAATGGCTGGAAAAGTGAAAATTGTTTACATTTTCAACGTCTTGAATTGGGCATATTTGAGAGTGAATCTGTTCAACAAGCAGCAAGTCGAATAACAATAACTCTCCACCAGCATTAGAGTGTGAGTTCATCAGCACGAACAGATGTGTAGTTGAATTTCAGTTGCACAAACTGCGACCTAAGATATTGAAAGGTTTCGCTCAGTACACGTATCGACTGAATGGCGTCAGAATGTCGTATCACGTCGTCGACGTCTCCACAGCTGTGGATGGTTTTGCTGATTCTTTGTTCGTCGAGAGCGCTTGCGGAGATTCGGAGTTGTTGACCTTGGGGGCGCCAGTCAGTCAGTCGATGTGGTGTACAGCAGTTGGTCATATATAGTAGTGAGTCACCACACACCATCCCTTGTTGTCCCTCGCTCCTAGGCAAATGGGATGGATGGGAACGAGGTGTGAGGTGATTGGGTTTTAGAGCGTGAGGTTGGGCGCAGTGGGTTATTATGACAAGATGTGTAAGGCTAGCCCAGCTGTGAGGGTGTGGAATGTGGGTTAAATTCACGAGGAAACCATTTGCTTGACGCATATGATTTATGTCCATAGCTATATTTAGCTTGGCATAAGAAGGACGTACTGTTATAGTTGGTATCGGTTATACAAATTACAGATAGCTTCAATGACTTTTGCTTCACTGTTGTGAATAAAATATGGATATTACCATTATGCTATTGGAGCCATCGAGTCAATGTTCATGCAATGAAGGTTATAGTTTCACTACATATCTTCAATCATATATTTATTTTTATTATGAAATAACAATTACAAAAAAATACCGGCTGAAAGCATTTTTCAACTCTTAATTATTGCCCAGAAAAATTTGTCTAGCAAAACAGCCATTGAAACAACCATTTCCAACCAGTGACCGCATCCCCCAGCCAAACCATTTTACAGCATTCCGTAATTGCTACCTTCGGAAAATATGTAAATTATTTCAATCTCCCGCAGCCAATTAGACTGCAAGTCGGTAATTTAAAACAAGTTCACTTCCTGTGCTGGAGCATTTCCCTTCTTTCTATCCCTTTCAATAAGAACAGTCGATAATTGCGCGTTCATCAAATCGAACTTAACCCTCGATGGCCAGCCGACCGCCCTTCTCCGAGCTACATCGCCGTCGAAGAGCAAGAGACGTAAACATCGCCATCAATTCTCCGCTGAGGTCGGATCCTCTCGCTCCAGAAACCAGTTTTAAAACTCCCTTCCCGGTTTTAAAAGCTTCTCGCTGTCTTTCGCTCTCAAGGTCTACCAGGCTAAGAAAGCACGCTGCTTCACTTGGGACGTCGTTGTGGCACGGTTGAATTTTCTTCAGCCGTTAGAGCGTCGGAGCGTTCATTTGAATGTTATGTTTTGTATTCAAACGACATTCTGCAAATAACAACTGATGGTTTGCCGTTGGTAGGAGTTGCCGGTAGGAATGTTGATTTTGGCTTGACTTGAACGGGTTTGTCTCTTTCGCAGATGGTTTGATTTTTGAAGAGGCGAGAAAGAACCCAACGGTTTTTCGTTTAGAGCAACGGCAGCAGCAGAAGTGACGGAGCGACTTAAACGCGCGTGGCAGATACATTCCTATTAGAGGTAGTTCACCTCTTTGTTGCTTTTACCGCTTTCAAGCAGTCGACCGTGTGCTATGAATATTAACATTTATCGTCTGCCGGTCAACAGTCATTGCACTACATGGGCAGGCTTTTGGAAGAAGGAGAATTGATGGTCTCGCTGGGAAGTCTTCTTTAGAGCACCCTTTCTTGCATGAGGGCGGTTCGCTAAACTGGTTTTAGGTAGTTTTGGATAAATTGAACGGATGGTCGGATTGTGCGTGCCGGTTGAAATTAAAATTGTTACTCTAATAGCGAGGTTTATTGTTGATGTTGATACTAACAATTTCTCCTACACTGAAAACATTTTTTTTTCGTAAATATGGATGTTTTACAGTGACGGACAATACAATAAGAAAAACGTTCGATTTTCATACAAAATGGTCATGTTTGGAAGCTTGTATTTAATTTTCCCGTGAAATTATGTAGCTGAAATTTTTGCTATAGCCAAGAAGTTATCTGAATTTTCATCTGTAAAAAAAATCATAATTTTTCAATCCCCACTTTAGAAGTTACGGACAATAGAAGAAGTTACGACAAAACAATAAGACCACATTTTGATTTCCATAGTTTAGGCCATGTTGATGAATTTGAATTAGTATCCATAGTATACTGATGTTCAAATGACTCGTACATCAGACAACGAAATTCAGATCCTCAAATCCGAAAGCGAGATCCTCAAAGCAATATTTATGGAAATCAAAAGGTGATCTGTAACTTTTAAAGTGGTGAATGAAAAATTATAGATTTAACAGGAAATTCAGGTTACATCTAGACTAAAGCTCACTAAATTCACGAGAAAAGGAAAGACAAGCCCCCCAAACATGACCATTTTGCAGAAAAATCGTGCTCTGGTCCTATTGTATTGTCCGTCACATGATAATTTTTAACGAACGCGTATAATTTCCTCTCGTTCAATTTCAAGCCAAGGCAAGCGTAATGATCGAAATCGCTTGCAATCTTCCATACAACAGACCTGATTTAGGCGGCATCTGGCTTAAATTGTCATGAAATATCCCCTAAATGTGTACCAAAGCTAGCCTTCCATATGCTGAAAACTAAATTATTTTATACTAAAGAATCGATCGTTTGACTCTCCAATCTAGTCGTTGTTTTCTGCAACGAAATTGATTTGTACTGTTTATGTAGGTGGCTTCGTTTTCAATAATACACCGTGTCCAATATATTCTCATACACTTTTTCCTTGCATTGGTGTCGTGCAACTACTCAACATGCTTCACGTATGTGTTGGTGTAGTTTTGCACTAGTTTATACAAACACTTTTAGGTTATGTCCGATTGTTTTCATTCGGTGTTTATCTTTTTCCAGCGATGAAGGAGTTTCGTGCTGTGCTGATAAAAAAGTTTTTGAAAGGTGAGCGCCCGGGCGCTATTTTCAGAAATTTGAAAAACCTCGGAGTAAAGCGGGATTTTGTGTACCGAACCATCCAAAGGTACCGTGACACCTGCTCGTTGGATGACCGGAAGAGATCGGTGCGGACTGCACGAGTTGTTAAAGTGGTCAGGGAACGGATTAGACGAAAATAACGGCGCTCTGTACGTAAAATGGCCGCAGATCTGAATGTTTCAAGATCGTCAATGCACAATATACTGCAAAATAACCTCGGATTCCAAGCTTTCAAGAAACGTAAGGTTCACGGAGTTTCGGAACCTTCCAAGCAGAAACGACTCGAAAGAGCAAGTCTGCTTTTGTCGCGGCACGGTGGGGAAGAATTTATCTTTTCCGGCGAAAAGTTATTCGTCTTGCAACAATCCCACAATGTCCAGAACGACAGATTGTGGGCTCTTTCTTCGAGAACTGTTCCAGAGAGTGATAGGAATTTTCCACGGATCCAAAGTGCTGTGTCAGTGATGGTTTGGGGAGGAATTTGCAAGCGAGGCAAATTACCACTGGTTTTCATCGAAAAAGGCGTTAAAGTGAATGCCGTATACTATAAAACGGAATTTTTGGAGAAAGTTGTCAAGCCATATGTACAAGAGGTGTTTGGAGATGATCACTATGTGTTTCAGCAGGACGGAGCGCCATCGCATACTGCAAATCTCGTTCAGGGCTGGTGCCGAGAAAATTTGACCGACTTTTTGGACAAGAATGAATGGCCTCCCAGTTCGCCAGATCTGAGTCCCTCTGATTATTTCGTATGGTCATACATGCTGGCGAAGGTAAATGACGACAGGGCGTCTAATATGAACCAATTCAAACCCGTAATCAAACGAATTTGGGACGAAATACCGATACAAGTCGTGCGTGCCGCCTGTGACGGTTTCGGAAAACGTCCGGAGCTGGTCAAGAATATTGCATTATAATGGGTAAAGTTATCAATAAAATCTGGATTATCGATTTGAAAAAAAAATAGAGTTTTATTTTGTATGATAATATATTGGACGCGGTGTACATGTACTGTCAAAAGAACGAAGTATTTGTATACTGAAAAGAACATCCGTGCATTACACGAAAACAATGCCGATTTTATATGTACATTTCCGATTCTGGAAAATTTCAAATTACAAATACTTATCATGTATTGAAGCCAAAATTTTCGTACCATACAATGAAAAGTGGTCCAAAAAATCCATGAATGCAAAACTAAAATATTCCAATACGGTTTCTTGATATATTTTATTTTGATTTAAAAAGCAATTCTAATTCATATTAAAAAAAAGGCCATTATTGCTTTGAACTTATGTTTATTTACGAGGGCTGTATGATATTGATAAGTACCCGTGTTTAGCGAGTTATGGCATCACTGACGCGAAATGTGTATTGCATCATTTAACGCCATCTTTAAAACAATAGCTGTCAAAACTTCAGACAGATTTATCGAGTGGTTTTGTTTTGATAGCTGTTGAAAATTATTAAGTTCGCTTTTGTTTGCAACCATGGAGATGATTCGCTTTCTTTTTTTTGATGGGCAGATGTGTGAGGAAATCAATGTGAAGTTGAATGCCGCTTATAAGGACCACCTGCACCTTTGATGACTACCATCAGATATTCGTTTAATGAATTCAAGGGTGGCCGAACGTCCTTTTTTGATGAAGAGCGTCCAGGCCGACGGCGGAGGATATGGTTAGCAAAATTCATGATATAGTGCTAGCAGATCAGGTGGGGGGTGAAGATCAGAGAGATTGTTGACATTGTAGACATCTCAATCAAATGCATACAAAATACCCTTCACGAAAAATTTGGTATGAGAAAGCAAGATGGGGGCCGCGTTTGCTAATAGACAACAAAAAAAACAGAATCGCATGATCACTTCAGAGCACTGTTTGAATTTTTTAAGCGCAATCCGTAGAAGTTTCTTCAGCGTTTCGTGACTATAGACGAAACATGGATCCATCCCTACACGCCTGAAACGAAAGAACAGTCAAAACAGTGCTCTTCACCCGGAGAATCTGCTCCAAGGAAAGCGAAAACGATTCCATCAACTAGAAAAGTCACGGGAACCGTTTTTCGGGATTCGTGAGATATCATCTTTACCGATATGGAAAAAGGAAGGACAATCACGGGGCTGTACTATGCCGATTTATTGGACCGATTCGCACAAGCTCACTCATCAGCAATCGCCACAGCAAAACTGGGTGAATTACGCTACGAATTCTGTCTTATCCACCGTATTCTCCAGATTTGACCCCATACGATTTCTTTTTGTTTACAAACATGAAAAAATAACTTGGAAAGCGATTCACGTCGAACGAGGAAGTCATTGCCGCAACAGAGGCCTATTTTACGGAATTCGACAAATCATATTTTTTGGATGGCTATTGCTGGAATATCACTGGACTAAATGTATCGAGTTGAGATAGATAGAGATTATATTGAGAAATAAATAAAAAAAAAAAGTTGTTTTTCTTACCTAACGCAAGTACTTATCATACAGCCCTCGTAATCATATTTAAATCGATTTTAAAATAACAGGTAATGTCGTTCTTAAGATGAATTTTTATCCACTATCCTCATTAACTTCTACATTTCACGCAACGACAATTGAGAATTGAGGCCAATCGTTTTCTTCAGCAAATCTGATCATAACGTCCATAGAACTCTACGCCGATTTGTCAGAAACTAACTGGAAGTCGTCCTCAGGATCAATAGATTCCGAAACATTCATGCTGTTATCGTCTGGTAGGCTGCAATCCAAAGTGTTATACGTCATCTCGTCTTCGGCTGTAGGATTGCGTACTTGTTCCACTATTTCTGAATCTTTCAGAACTTCATAGAGAATGAATCAAAAATAAGCTATCCACCTACAGTTGGGTTGTACGCGTGTATTTGTGATGGTTTTAATGTGTTCATCATAGCATGCAGTGCGTTTTACTGTTTTCTTTCGTTTGTTGACTTGTTGGCACGATAATAATTCTTTGTTTTCAAAATGTTGCGCAGTGAAAAAGACGTTAAAATTAAGGTTTTGGACACAAGGCCACGTGAAAAGGCTGTAACTATGCGACAATTGGCGAAACGCTTAGGAATTCATCACGCGAGTGTAAAATCTATCATAACCAAGTTAGTTTGGGGAAAACTGTTCTTTGGATGATCTGCCAGGAAAAGGTAGAAAACCCGGATCTTCGAACCATAAACTTGATCAGAAAGCGGTAGATCTGATTCGGAAGCACAAATCAATGTCGATACGTGATTTGGCCAATAAACTGCAAACCAGCTTCGGAATCATTCAACATATCAATAAATGGAACACTCTGAAGACCTACAAGAAGCAGAAAATCGCCAAACAAAGTGAAGAACAGAAGCAACAAGGGCCCGGAAATTGTATTCGCGAGTTTTGCAGCGACCGGATGCGTGTATTTTGATGGACGACGAGACCTATGTCAAAGAGGACTCAAAAACCCTCCAGGTCCACAATATTACAATATATAACGTCGTAGGGGAGGATGTAAGTAACGCAGACAGGTCGATTCAAGTGGAGACGTTTGGTCGAAAAGTGCTGGTGTAGCAAGCAATATGTTCCTGCGCTATGAAGTCTACCAGTTTTTACACCACCGAAACAATCAGTGCGGAAATCTATCGATCTAAGTGTCTGCAGAAGCGGTTGATGGCTTTATATCAGAAACATAGTTCCCCTCCACTGTTTTGGCCGGATTGACCGTCGGCGCAATTCACTTACAGGAAAGAGTATTGATTTCGTTGAGAAAGACATCAATTCGTCAAGTTGCCCTCAGCTGTCCATCGAACGCAATTGGGCGATTGTGAAAAGACTGGTAAAACAGCTAAGAATATGCAGGAGTTTAAAAGAATTTGAGCTAAGGCGTCCAAAAAATGTGATCAAACACTTGTCCGGAAATTGATGAAAAGTGTTCGATCGAAAATTCGCAAATTCGTGAAAGAATAATATTAATTTCATCCGGTCTTCACAATGTTCAAGTTCAATCCCGTACAATGAAGAATCATCCATTTGTTTGAATAAAACATCATTTTTTATATGACTTGAAAGAAAAATATGTGGATAACTTATTTTCGATTCAGTCCTTATTCAGGATTATCATCATCAATGACGCTTGAAGCCGTAATTTAGGCGGAGATCTCCGTTAATCTCTTTTTAATCACTGATAGTGGTAAATCATCTTCGTCTACCACATTTTCCAAATTATACAACAAATTCCACGACTTCCTTATGGATGCTTGAGGAACTAGATCCCATGATTGCGCAATCCAAAAGATGGCATCCTTCACATATATCCTTTTAACATTGTCGTGAAACTCTCCTGATCTTCCAAGAACCTCTGGCATCATGATCTGTCTGTAGCGTGATTTAACCTATGGATAACATTTTGATCCATAGGTTAAATTACATAGCACCAGCATCAGTCTTCAATTCTCCGGCTTTGAAATGTGCAGAACAGTTGTCCAAATCAAGAACTGCTCGCATAGGGAGACCATTTTCTGTTCAACAACTTTCGGACCTTTGGCACAAAATGTCCGAAAAACCAGGTTTTGAACAGAACGCGGGTCATCCATACATTGTTCGATGTGGCGTAATAAACAGGAAACTCGTTCAAATTTTTCAATGGTCGAGGTTTAAGAAATTCTCCAATGACCATCAGAGGCAACTTTAATGAACCGTCCCTGATTGCGCATGGCATGAAAGTTAGACGATCTTTGTTTTCTTTCTTTCCGGGCGCGGTATCCGATTCTTTGTCAACGTATGTGTTGGTCGGCGTGCATTTGAAATATAGGCCGCTCTCGACAGCGTTGAAGATTTGACTTCGAAGCAAACCTTTGGAACGCATTTCTGTTGCAAGAACGTTGAAGTACTCGTTAATAATTGCCATGTTGCTTGAAATTTCTCGCCAGTAGACGAAGAAAAGACGAATCTCAATGAACTTGTCGATATAGCCACAATTTTCAAATTTACCCACACTACCCGAGCAACAAACAAACGCCATTATTAGTTGCAGCGACTTAATTGTGACTCAATTGAGTCACAATCAAGCTATTTTGACTGAATTGCTACAAGTGTGCTGCTTGGGTAACCAATTCATTAAAAAAATCTCCCTGATTGAACACGGATCATATCCTGGCTTACCGGATTGTGTTTTTGGCATAACGATGGAATTTCACCAGATGGGCTTCAAATGGTGAGTTGACAACTTCGAAGGAGGGTGCGACCGACCTCTCGTCCTCACAAGTTCCTACCTCACGCCTCCACGAGTCATATGATCACAAAAGACTGCCAGCTGAAACATGGAGACGCTGGTTGGCGTAGCCTGGGCAATGTTGTCAATCTGACAATAGCGAAGTGATGGGGTGCGACCGAAGATCTTATCTAGGGTTTTTTTTTTTTTTTCATTGGGGCGAGTCTGCAATTGGGGGATTCTCTCCGGGCTCGCTCTCTTTCATTCATAAACCAATCACTTTTACGTTTTTCATTCTACTATTTGTAGAGTATGCTCGCCAGCCTCTGTTGTGTTTTTTAAATCTGTACTAAAGAATTCCTCGAAAGTTTTATAATGGCGCTGTAATGAATGAAAGAGAGCGAGCCCGGAGAGAGTCTATCAGTTGTGGATTCGCCTTAGTGAAGGCAAAAAAAAAGAGAACTGATTTCATCTACAGATGTAAATTTCTTGAAAAACTGTTTATTTGCTTTACAGCGATATAATTGTGAAAAGCTATTGATGTCAACCACAAATGTTCGCAAGTGTTCCCAGCGATCAAGAAATCCTATTACAATTCAAATCACAGAAGCCCGTATAAGGACATTATCAAAAGACAAGCCAATATCCGATCCTGCCCGCTACAGAGCCAATGCGGTTCCAACACTAATGGAGCCGCCAGCTCCAGGCGTAGTTTTGGGCTGAGGATATCCCAAGGATATCCCCCACCAGGGAAATCGAGAAAATTCCCAAACCGAAAAAATCCTGGACCGGCCTTAGTCAAACTTTTACTTTCAACCACGACTGAATTGACAAGGAAAGTTCATTGTTCTTTTAATCATGCAGCATCTTGCAGATCTTTCTTATGTCTTATATCATACATAACTTTCAAGCATGCCTTGAGGAATATTAAATTAAGTATTTCTTGAAATCTGTTTTGACATGAAATTTTATGACAGATTTCTTCTTCTTTAAGTTACATGCTGTTATTTTTCATTTAAAATCTTGAAGTTACAAATTAGCATTTTTGAATACTTTTGGGATTGTTCTTTCTTTCAAAACTCACAGTATGAGAATTCAACTTGATATCTTTAGGACATGCAACAATTAAACATTCATGGGAGAATTTTCCTTCTTTGAATCATGAGCAGTTCTTTCGTATTTCAAAATATTCAAATTGCTAACATGTCTTTTTGATGATTGAACTTAGGTTTTCTCGTAATCTTTGGGACAAAAATTCCATGAAATGTCAAAAGAGATGTTTGCTTCTTTCAATTATAAGCAGTTTATAATTACAAAACTTGAAATCCCCTAACATGCCTCGTTGAAGTTTTTTCCATCTTTTAAACAAGTAAAGGAATCATCAGTCATTCAGTCAGCTAAGTGACCGACGCTGCCTAATGACCCATTAGGCTAATGATCCATTCGGCCTTATGGCATTCGGCTAATGTCGGTCTAATGTCATTTGACATAATGGCATACGGCCTAATGGCGTTCGGCATAACGCCACCAATGTTATGTAATCTAATTGTCCTTGAGGTACAGTCACAGCTCAGATTATTTCTTTTTTTTTATTACAGTGTCACTGTAATAAACACCCCTCTGGGGCTGCTCATTATTTACTCTTATTACAATGAACTTCTCAAAAGCTATCGAAATGTGTTTAAAATTGATATAACAATATGAAGTTCTCCAATCATCGATAACGTTCCACATGTTTGGAAGTTTTAGTTTCAGCTGTCATTCGAAAGTCCGGAATGTCCATTAAGTTGTACTGACAGTAATTTGATATTCATCTTACTTCCTCAACACTTCATGAGTATCCCGGATCGTGAAAACTCGCTAGCAAGATGGAAATGAGAACATAATATAAGAATATATTAATAAGCCCAACAATTTTCGCGACCAAGACTTTTCATGGAACCCTAGGTTGCACCCATTTTTTTTAAAACTCATGTTACTATAACTTACTTTCTTCTGGTTCTCATTGTACGTTTTCGGGTGCGGATTCACCGAACCGTGGTCGTCTTCGCCGTTTGCTTTGGTATTTATTTCGCTCCAGTCAGACTCAATTATGCTTCCACCTCAAACATTGCCCGAGTTTGGCCTAGTCGAGGCAGATAAGCTTTAGTTGGTACCTACAGGAATCTTCCGAATAGTGCGGTGGTTTCTGCCATCCACCGTTCGTAATTTCTTGACTGTCTTTTAACGAAATCAGCTGATGCCTCCGCATTTGATCAAATTCAAATTGTGGTGGGCGTCACGGAACTACCCCAACGCGTAATTTGAGAAATTCCTGTCAATGGGAAGTTAAATGTGAAGAAACTAGTCACAAGAAAAAAAAGCTCACACACTATAATATTGCCTTCACTACTGACTCCAAATATATGCTCTGTGGTTGTTGTTGCTGCTGCTACTGCTGCACGTACCTACATAGTAGTTTTTTGTTTTCTGTTCATTACTGGTCGACTACCCCTCTCCTTGGCCACCCGACAGGCGCGGGAAATATGCCAGGCCCGTTTGAGCTGTTAGTTTGAGTCGTCACGTCGCTGGAGTCGGTTCGTTGCATAGTTTCGCAAATCGCGCGTGTTGAAGAACGTGGTACACGATTGCAAGTGCTCGTATCGTAGTTGAGGGAAAAACAATCTGTTGATTCACTTTTCATAGTTTAATTTGACGAGCTGAAGGATTTCCCTTTCTCCTCCCAGCATCATCGTTGGACAGCTGTGTGAACGAGTGTTTCTGCCGTGTTTTGTTTGTACCATGTTATTGATTAAACATGACTGGCATTTGGCGTCGTAGACATATACATAAACCGCAAACGTGACGTCGTCGTGATCGTGAGCCTTCATCGCGTTAGGCGCGCGGTCGGGGGTGGTTGGTTGCACCAAACTGGATTGATTGAAAAGAGGAGTGTCCAACGAGCCGCACGAGGAATAGGTAATTTCAACCTGCGAAATAGCTGCTAATTTTCGTCGGTTTACCACCAATCGATCTGAAGTGAAAGATGTAATTTACGCTCATTTTCTCTTTGAGCTAGGATATTAATTCAATCGGTTCGGCCCATCTTGGAGAGGAGACCTTTCGATTTGACCCCGTGGTGAGTCGAAGCAGATTGAAAAATGCCCTCGCTCGTCGCCGTGAGTGCAGGGTGGAAATGCTACAGTTGTTCCGACACGATTTCATCGTCGATGCGGTGTAAAGTGAATTATGAAAATCTGCTGCTGCTGTTGGATTTCACTGCTCGTGGTGGCTGTGGAAACTCCACCAATAGTTGTTTTGACGGAAGTATGGCGAACAGTTGCTGCTGCTGTCGTAGCTTGAAGAACAGATGAGCCAGCACTACGTGGACACACTTTATCATAATATTTTCGTTCGTCAATAGAGCGAACTTTTCCTGGCCAGCTGCATTGGAAATAAAGTTTTTCTCGCGAATTTCTCACCAGAAGCTACAATAATTGTATGCGGCTTCGTAGATTTGACTTCACTTTTGAAACAGCAACGATGCATTGTGTGGCTAGGGTTAACAAGTTGATGGTTTTCCCACAGTAAACGAATGTAGACTAGTGCTTGATGGTGATGTAAGGTTTAACTGATGTTGCGTTGCGAATTGAGAGTAACTTTTGCTTTTGTTTGAAGTTGACTTTCAAATCTTGTTATACACTCTTAAAAAATATGAATATTACGAGTGATGTAATCCTTGTTGCACGTAAATACTTTTAGACCAAAGGATAAATAAAACTCAATTGTATGTTCTAATTGATGTGTTTTCAAGCCCTAAATTTGAAACCGAAAATAATAAAAACTGACACACTCAAAGTTACGTTCTAGATGCAACATTTACAACAGCTGCTAAAGTATTCTCAAATCCGTAAAGCGGCTTTAGAAGCAAGTTAGCAAAGATTATAAAGTGTACCAATAGTGTAAACTGTACCCTGTTAAAGAGAATCATTCGTCGAAAAAGCAAAAAAGCAACTTAAGCTCTACACTCTTAGAAAAAATCATGTAAATTTAAGTCTACTTGGATGCACATAAAAGGAGCGGCCCGTTTGACCGAAATTTGCGTCTGTTCTTGAATTTACAACACCATAAGAACTCAAAATGATAACTTACAGTACATGACGAAAAAATAAGTTGAAGTACATAAAACGACATTTTCCAAATGCTTCTAATATTAGTACAAATACAATTGCTTCTTGTCTCCAGTTTAATCTCAAGGAGCTAGTTCTTGTTACCGTCAGATGGGGTAATGAAATTTAATAAAAAATATGTTCTTCAAGGCTATGGATTGTTGTGGTAAAAATTAGCACAATCTTATCTTGTAGACTTCATTTTGTTCCTTCACCTCCAAATGTTTGTGAAATTTTAAAATAAAATTGTGCCAAACCCAATCGTTGGCTTTCGTCAAAAAATATTTTAAGGATGCTAGAAGTTTCTGCCATGTTCAGATTATTGAATAATATAACCAAATGAACATCGTGCATTACGCTGGGTAATCGTGTATGACTGAAAAAGTTTAATTTGAAAATATTTAGTTTTTTTCCTATTCTCTAAATTTTGCTTATTTCAAGACTTTCATTTTCGAGCATTACATTTACAAGTAATGCAATTCGATCTATTATGCATATCCTGCAACATGAAGTAATCGTTTTATAATCTATCTCGAAACAGAATGGATTTGAACTAGTGACTTATCGTGCCGCGTAAAACCGGCTGCGTTAAAAATACGTCTGATGTTGTTATAAAACCGAAGACAAGGATCACTTAAATGCAAATCCCACTTTTCAGTTAAGCGGCACTTTTTAACGCTTTACGGATTTGAGAATACTTTAGCAGCTGTTGTAAATGGTGCATCTAGAACGTAACTTTGAGTGTGTCAGTTTTTATTATTTTCGGTTTCAAATTTAGGGCTTGAAAACACATCAATTAGAACATACAATTGAGTCTTATTTATCCTTTGGTCTAAAAGTATTTACGTGCAACAAGGATTACATCACTCGTAATAATCATATTTTTTAAGAGTGTAAGTCCACCATTACATGAGTATTTCCGCAGCGTCGTGCACACAGCTGACGTTTTTGGTTGTTTTTTTTTTTTTGGTGCTTGTTTTTTTTTTTTTTAAATTGGGAGAATTTTTTTGGAATGTTTGTGGGTGTTTTTTTTCTGTGGCAAAATACTGTGTGGGGCATTTATTGTCGGGGGCGCTTTTTTTGGAGAAAAAATTTTTTGTTTGGGGGTTGTGGGGGTTTTTTGGTGTTGTTGTTTTTTTTTTTTTATTTTTTTTTTTTTTGGGGGAGGGTATTTTCTAGGGGGGGGGGAAAAAAAAAAAAGATCAGGATTCTATTATTGTTTGTGATCATCAAGCTTTTGTATGAAGGGCCAAAAACGTTTGGGTGGGCCCGTAAGCAGCGACACTTACGCGAAACCCGCGAATATAGGGAATTTCCTTCCAAAAGCAAGTTCACACTCACAACACTAGAATCGAGCCCTCGATTGACAGAACAAACCCAACAGATGAGGTCGAAGAGCCCGCCCTCGTTCCGCGAAATGTTAACAATACAGGCAGTCCCATGCTCCCTATCCAAATCGTTTTACTTGGGTGCCCTGATGGTCCCTCCCTTTCCCCGTTATATGTTATTTGATAGTTAGTATATTTTGTACAAAAAAATAAAATATTATTATAGACAAAAATGCTAATTTATTCAAATTTCAAACTTCCAATGGATGGTTACTGAAAATTAAATAATAATATGATATGTATTAATATCCTTCTAGTCCTGGAAAAGCTGGAAACAGAATAGATCCAAATGGATTCCAAATATCAAAGATAAAATTTCAATAAAAGATGTAGTATTTTTTCTTTATACTGTTCCAGTAACATTTCAAAGATAGCAATTGGAATGATCGAAGAGTCCGGTTTGATGATTTCTGAAATAAATGGCTTATCTTACCATAATACCACTAAACACAATATTAACATATAATCCTACATTGCTTATAAGCATATGCCAGTCTTTATGAATATAGTAGTTGAAGTTCAGAAGTGCAATTTTAAAGTAAATGTAATGCTGAAATGCTGAAAAACAAATTGAGCCTTTGATGCCTGTCATGTTGCTCCAGGTTCTTACATGGTTTTGGAATGCAAAAATGATTCCAAAGCGTGTTGAAATTATTAATAAAATGAGAATAGAAAATATACAATATGATTTCAAGGTATAAGATCTTCAGTCGCACCCCCTCACATCGCTATTGTCAGATTGACACCATTGCCCAGGCTACGACAACCAGCGTCTCCATGTTTCAGCTGGCAGTCTTTTGTGATCATATGACTCGTGGAGGCGTGAGGTAGGAACTTGTGAGGACCAAAGGTCGGCCGCACCCTCCTTCGAAGTTGTCAACTCACCATTTGAAGCCCTTAGAGGTTTGGAAGTTGATTGCTGAAAATACTCAACATTGCCGAAGCCAACATTTCCCCGATATTTCATGAACAATGTTTAGCTTTTTATGGGAAATTTTCATTTTCAATTGTCAATTTTTGAGTAATTTTTATAGATGAATGAGAAACCATGAAAAATGTTGCTGATTCTGAGCATGAACAATGTAAGTTTCTGACGCTTTTTGATTTTAACCATTTCAAGCTTGTTTCTTATAACATCATGCGCACTTTCACAATTGTTAATGCAGAGCTTTCTTGACGTTTAAACCCCTACTTTTTGCCTAAATTATTTTATGTTAAACTGTTGAAGATTGCAACAAAGATATCAGGAAGGCTTAAGCGGATTCTTATTATTCCATATTACACATGTCAAAGTGGCCAAGTGTTAATAAAACCGAATCTGCTACACGAATACATTTTTGATGCTGACTTAAGTTTGTTTTCTTGGCAATTTTCAAACTTAAATAGTGTTTCATAGTCTCCTCCTTCTGTGTGTTTTCAGTTCTATAGTAGAATTTGAAAAGGTTTCCCATCATTGGAATTGCAACATAACAATTTGTCATATAAAAGCAGAAATGCATGCAATCAATAATTTCATGTTACTAGGTAATGTCAGTATCACTTTTGCCTTAGTATGATAGAGTATAACTCTATGCCCAGAGAATCGACAGACTTTCATTTGAGATAAAGTGCTGCAACAGACAGCCATTCAGCCACATCCAGCATCGACTTGTTTTGCAAACTAAGCAAAGGACATTTTAGCAAAAAGATCTTGCAAAAATCTTTAAAAACCGTCAGGCATAATAATTTTTTAAGTGTCACAGTGCCATTTGGCTAGACCAGTGGTGGTAAATGTACATTTTTCGCCAAACAGTCGCCTGAAGCGAAATGTTGAAGCCCACATACTAGCAATCGGTTTTGGTTACAGTACAAGCGAACGCGAATGATAGAAAACAGAAAGAGAAAAATGTCGCCCTTCTTTTGCCGACATTTTCTAACAGTTTAGAATTTGCGTGTGACTTTATTTGATAGCTTGATTAAAACGCCCTTATTTGGTAGACCATGGTTATGCGTTGTTAGTATCCACTCTCACAATTTGATTCCATACAATAAACTCTCGACAATATATTCAAAACGACGTATCTGATTTTGCAAACAAGAAGGCTAACATAGATTCAAACGTAAGTTTCTCGGAGCTTTCCGCACTCCTATACAAGATATCTTCACCTTCACAAAGTTCAATAAAGGGTGGAACGGCCAAAAATTAAGTGCACACTGATTTGTTTATTATATAAATGATCAATCTTTATTTCTTTTTGAAGTTCATCGTCTACAAAACACAGGACAATTATGTGATTAGGCTTTCGATTTTTCAAATGCGAACTGTCGGGCTTTAAGTTTCACATCTTCCATCAAGTTTTGTACCGCTGATATATCCACCTCATTTGATGCTGAACGCCAATATGCCTTGAACTGTTTTTCTCTTCCAACTGTTTTTTGAGTTCTCTTGAGGTTTCTCTTCACGATTGCCCAATATTTTTCAATTGGGCGCAGTTCCGGCGAGTTTGGAGGGTTTTTCTCCTTGACTGCGATTTACACACGATTGGCGGTATACCATTCCTGAGCCATTTTTCCGTAGTAGCATGAAGCGAGGTCTGACCAAAACAGCACGGAGCAACTATGTTTCTTTAAGAAAGGCACTAAGCGTTTTTGTAAGCATTCCTTTACACAAATATCTTGGTTGACAGTGCCAGTTGTTACGAAACTTTCGCTTTATAGCCCACAGGTGCAAATCGCCTGCCAAACCAAGTATTTTTTTCACGAACTTTGACATTTTTGTCTGCCTATCTTGAACCTTTCCTTTTCCGGTAGACGTTTAAAACTCTTGACCTGGTAGCTGCTTGAAATCAGTCTTGACATATGTTGCATGGTCCATTACGACACAATCAAACTTGGTCAACAAACTCGTGTACAACTTACGCGCTCTTCCTTTGGCTGTTGTGTTTTGCTTATCATCTAGATTTGGTGTCACTGTAACCTTATATGTTGACAGTCCGGCTCGTTTCTTTGCTCTTTGCACTGTTGTTTCCCAGTTTGTTTCCGATATCTCTGATGGAGAGGTTGGGATTGCGTTTGAAAATGCTGACCATTATTCTTCTGGTCATTGCGGCTTCCTGGTTTCGGTTTCCTCCTGATCCGGCTTCCTGGCAGTCGTCAGACGTTCTCCGAACACTTTTATAACATTCGTCACGGTTGATTTGGCAATATTAAGTGATTTTGCCAAGTCGGCGTGGGAATAATTTGGATTTTGCTTATGCGCGTGCAAAATTTTGATACGCTGCTCTTCTTGCTTCGACGCCATTTTGACAACTGGATAGAAAATGGCAAAAACAAAATAGATTCAACATTCCATACGCATACAACCACAAAATTAGGGGTGTTCAAGTTTTTTAAATGCATGATTAAAAAAAACTACGTCATATTTGAGTTGACCAAGTTTTGACCGTTCCATCCTTTATTTCTCTGACATGATGGTGGTGCAAGTCTCTGTAGGAATGCGAAGAGATCCGAAGAATTTACGTTTGAATCTTCTTTTACCTGTTTGTTTACAAAATCAGGTACGCCGTTTTGAACTAGTTGTCGAGTTATGCAATAAAAAGCCAGCAATTAACGAAATTCTGAGTGGCATAAATCTATGTCGCAACTGTTTTAACCATCGACTGGTGGCTGTAGAAAAATTAAAACAAAAATCTGATGACATTTGCTCTCATGCTAGTTTATTTTTGCCTGTGTTCAATTTATTCGTAAAAAATGTAAAATGTTATGGAAATAATGTCTTAATACAGTTCATTTACCACCACTGTGCTTGACCATCTATCCTATGGCCCTTTGCTCTATAGACTTGACTTCGCACATCTTAAAAGTTTTTTTTTAAGTTGCTATAACAATGCCCCAATGTTACTTCTGCAGGTTCATTTTTTAAACAGTTCAAATGTGAATCTAACAGAGTTGGAAACAATATCGCTTTTCAGGTAATTCATAAAACGCTACGCATAGTGTAGCTCTAGAATTGCCTAAAATGGTTTGGTTTTGCCAAACCAACTTGCCCTCAATCAGTCGTATTTTTTTTCATAGATCTTGTCGCAGTAAATCTAACTATTATGGTTAAAATCTTATTCCAACATTACATTGTCACAACCCACAACAAGATCTTGAACGACCGAATCTTTGAAAGCCGATCTCGAAACGTTTATCCTTCCATCTACTGCACTTTCCACTTTGTTCAGATTGAAATCTCCCTCAACTTCAATAGTTGAATCAGAAGAAATTATCAATTTTCCACCGCTCCAACTCACAATTTAAGCTTTATTTCCCTTTTGTTTCCACTGCTAAATAGGTCAGATGCGCCATTCGCTTTGCTCCATACCTACCTCCAATCCGATAGAGAGTCACAAAAAAGGCATTTCAAAGAGATGGCTCTTCATTTACCTATATAGCTGCTGCTACATTTATTTACTTCGAGACGGAAACCGAACACCCTTAACCTCGAAATAGTTTAAATGTGGGGTGGGGGCGTTGGAGGATGCTAATAAACTTCACTGCTAGATGATGGAGAAATCTAGCGAATGAGTGAGCAATGTACAGATTTCCTGCACACACCGCAGAAAAGCACGAATCGTGCGGATTTGCCTTTTAAATATAGGTACGCTCGAGATCTTCATGAGTCATCAACCGATGACGGCGTCCTGGACTCTACTTCGACTTGGAACGATCAGCTTTTTTTACTTTGAAGATTTACGATTTAATCAGTGCATCGCTGCAGCAGCAACCGTGAATCGTAAGCGAGGATTTCAAGGGCACTTTTTGTAGTAGGTTCCTTTTTGTTGATACTCATGCACTTACAGCTTTGTTGAAGACTAAATTAACTGTCACGTTGCGGTGCTTAGGTACAGTTAGTAGAGTTTTTTTTCTGGCTCTAAAGGTAACTGTTGTTTGAAAGCATATGGTTTAGTACACAGTGTGATATCACGCTCTACATGTTACACATCGTTTATCTTTTAGGCGTACCCTTAAATTACAATACAGTTACCTACACGTTGATTAGCAGTAGACAAGTTTAATGTGTGTTCTCATCAAGACACACGTTTGTGTGAAGCTTGAACCGCAGAACACATGCTCATATCTACTACTTTAATATCAACTGTTTAATCGTGAGCGTATCGACTAATGAATGTTATTATAGTTGTGTCTTTATCAATCTGTTCTTTCAGGCCTCCGCATCGCTGACTAGGAAACGAAGGTGTCACTACAGTATATGTTGAGCCGTGCTTACGAATCGACCTACCTTCGATAAAGATGGTCACAGTGCCTGTCGCAGTTGCAGTATAGTGTGCTTTCAAGATAGTTTGTGCCTTGAGAAATCCAGTGGCTTTAATGCAATGAGTTAATTAGAAATAGGTTAAACCGAACCGAAGAAAGAGGTGAAAGGCAATAGATGATGAATCGAAAGTTCATCGAAAGTGATATAAATTTCAATTCGAAACGACCGACAGTGGATCGTGGCAGCGTGGGAATGGTGCCTTCGAAGCGGCTTTGTTGGAAGAACCGCTGGAAGCCAAAATGGTTCGGCTTCTCGTTGGCGGTGGTGCTTTTAGTGATTGGTAGTGCAAAGGTGACAGTGATCCAGTGTCAAGAATACGAAGAAATTTTTCACCCGGATCGTGAATTCGAGCACGTTGCAGTGGAAAGTCGGGAAATTATCACGAATCATATTTCCACTAGTGAAAATGGTGGTGGCCGAGCAGAGAGCGACGATGAGTCACGTTATCAATATGACAGTATTCCGGGAACGGATGGAGGTGTACATTATACGGAGATTTCCGGGGATGTGGTGCTCGGGGAAAAGCACTTGAGAGCATCTGAGAGTCCATATTCCCTGCGGACGGATCTGGAGGTTGAGCGGAAAGCACGCTTGATCATCGAACCGGGAGTTACGATTTACTTTGCCCCGATGGTCGGAATCACGGTGCGAGGATCCCTGGTGGCATTGGTGAGTGTTGATGTACATAATCTTATCTTATCAGCTCGGTTAGTCGATGAGGAATTGAGCTTGCGTATTGCTGGGTGTTGACTGTGTGTCTGTTATGAAATTGATTCATATTGTGTACACAACACTTGCTCGTATTTGATATGAGCTCGTGTCTGGTGTTAAGCGCAGACCGAAAGATATGCTATCATTTGTATGGAACAGGTGCATCCAACACTGGTTTGCGGTAGGGCGTTTAACGTTGCGATAGTTTTGTTTAAGTTGTTTGAGTGATTGAGCTCATTGATATGATTCTCATTGCTGCGTATGAGAAAGAAAACACAGGAGTGGCTTCTTTCTATTAAATCGTTTGATTAGATTGAATTTTGCGCTTCTTATGACCTGCCTTGTTCAGACTGCAGAGTTGTCTTGTGGATACTTTTTATAACACCCTTGTATTATGTTAAACTCCGTAATCTGAACAAGGCATAAGTTTAAGCCAAAACTTGTATTCGTATACGTCAATTTCAATGCACTTAATTGAAGATCGCAGCAAGCGCTGCCCGCGGACGGTACAGTTTTCTTTAGCTGTCATGTTTTTTCAGCTCTCCATTTGTGAAATTTTAAGTTAAAATGAAGTTTTTTTTTCTGTTTGATATGGGAAGAAGACGTTACAACTTGCCGAACAAGGTGGAAAATGTCAGTGCTGTTAGCTGGTGGTAGTAGTTTTTCCAATGGTGGCGTCCATATGTAGCCTAAAGATGTTTGTCGGAAGGCGATTGTTGACATTCTAGAAAAAAAGCTCGCTGTGTCTTTCGTAACATTTCAGTGGCTGTGATCTGCAATTCTGGTGAGCTATTTACATTATGACATCCTGAAGATAAATTTCTTTTTGTTACCACTCAAGAAATAGCGTATTGTTAGTTTTTGACAGATTCTGTTATTGCGCTCAGTGATGTATTGCTTAGCTTTCAATGCTAGGACAAGAGTTTGTGACTATGTCTCTATCGTCAGAGGAAAAACATATTCGCAGACGTTCCTCTTTTCAGAGAGTGAGTAATGGCGCTATAACCATAAGCCATTTGGGGCTAGGATTAAAGTTAATGCTAGAGATACCACCGTTTGAAGAGAAGTGGCGCATCACTTAACCTTCATAGACTAGAAGCTACCAATGACCACTTTTAAATAAATTTTTGTTCTGTACACCAAACAGAGCATTCTGTTTATCTATTCTCTCGTGCCTTTACCGACTGAGCTAAGGGAGGACCAAATGCGGACATAGGATATTTATTTTAGATCTATGAAGTATAATTCGATGATTTTTTTCCTTCTACAAAGTTTTGCATCAATAAATTATACCCACCACAGGTGAATAAATTCATTTGTTTATTCGGAAACCGAATTGGATTCAATTTTAAAATTCAACGTTTAAATTGGGAATCTCACTTGCTTATTCATTCTATTGGAAAACGAAGCCCTGACTTGAGAGTTATTCGATTTTCTCGTTTTAGTTTTTTAGTTGCAAATAAGAGACTTTGGTCAGACCACCACTTTTCCCCCAGAAAAGTCTACGTGGTTTATGAATATCCCCTAAGGACTGTAAATTTCATAAAGTTCACACCTATTTTTCAACAAGAACTGTTTATTTTAAAAAAAAATAGTTTCGGTTGTATAACTGAAAATTACTGTACATGTAAAAAACTTCAAGGATTTATTGCTTATTCTTGAAAAATTCTCCAACCAAATTTCCTTTTTTTCCATCCTTCTTGAGATGCCGTTTAATTATTGCTCAATATCTTTAAACGGGTCGTAGTTCAGGTCAGTTTGATATGTTTTGCCGTTTTTCGCCAAAACTAATTTTTTTTTATCACTTTTGAGGAGTTCCGAAATAGCAGCAGCATAGTGAGCAGATTCTAGATCCGGCCAAAACAATGGGTGACTCTTTATGCCACAAGAGGAACACCTTCTTTCCGAACTGTTCGATTCTAATGTACCGTACGTAATCGGGTACATCGTTGGTCTGCTCAGCATTATGGAATTGGGGACCGTTTCGTCGTCCATCAACATGAATCGATTTGGCTCTTTTTGGAGACGGTTGTGCAAGCTTTGTAACCCTGTTTTCGATTATGCTTTCTAGGAATTCGTCCTTTTAGGTGTTCTTTACTTCTTGTATGCGCTGATGCTGTTACGCGTCTTGATATTTTACACAGTTCCGGTACTAATTTCGCAAACAGAATACGAACAAACGAAGAATATAACGAGTTTCACCATGCTTCTTCACGATTTTAAAAACAGAAAACATCGAACACTTCGCTATTTTCGGCAATTCTTTAAATGCTTTTCGGAAAATGTGCAGAATTAATTAATATATATTTATTTTTTTTATTTTTCATAATGTTTCTACCTTAACCAAATAACACAAATGTCCACTTTATAAAATTAACAG
Organism: Aedes koreicus; assembly: GCA_024533555.2. Lineage (NCBI taxonomy): Eukaryota > Metazoa > Arthropoda > Insecta > Diptera > Culicidae > Aedes > Aedes koreicus. The sequence continues at coordinate 148,226 of JAHHFK020003701.1, forward strand.
TCTTCACACTAAGAAAATAATACTGAACTCGAGGGCGATCCCGGCGTAGTGATTAACATCCATACCTTTGACGCCAAAGTCACGAGTTCGAATCTCACCCCCGGACAAGTTACGAAAATACCCAAAAAGAGGTATTTGAGTGACTACGACGGGAGATGAACCAGCACGAGGCTGAAAATCTCGATAATCAAGATACAAAAAAAAAAAAAAAAAAAATACCGAACTCGGTTGAATTTCAGCCGAGTTTTCATCTGCTGAACGCTCGGTAGTCTGTTCAGTTCAAAATGGAACAACCCGAGTTCTCGTTACATTTTTACTTTTTCACAATCTGTCAAATTTGCCGAAAAATCGGTTGACAAAAATAAACCCAATCAGCAATAACCGAACGTCGGTTTACTCAAATATTAACGAACGCTGTCAAACAAAACGACTTTTCTGTTGCAATAACGGAATTCGGTTCTTTTTGGCTGTGCTTGAATTTTGGTTCAAATAGCTTCGAATCTAGCTTCAAATTTCATAGCAATAAAACCAGTTTTGCCAGTTACATTATTTATTGATGCAAAAAATCCTCAAACATTTTCCTATTCCTATTTCCTATTCCGGTCTTCCTATTTTCAAATTGCAAGCCAGAGACATAACCTGCAACGTGTTAATGGCAGTAAAAACAGACTATAGCGCAGGATGCCTGCAAATATAATTACAAAATTACTATTAAATACTTACAGAAGATTTCAACTAAACTTGCATCCTGTTGTAGTCTCTTGGTTATTTTTTCCATTTTCACCTCACAAAAAACTCAGTACGGATAATGTTCGAGCCGCACACGCGAGATACAATGGCTGACGATTTTTCAGACCTTATCGAGTCAGCTAAAATAACAGAGTTTTTCGGTAGACATAGCCATCGCGGCATTGACTCGAAGAGTTTGACGTTTAAGAATATCCAGCGAATGATCGGTTCAGTTTACCGAGTTTTCTCAGTTTACGTGTACCAAACTCTTGAACATCCCTGCTTTACCGTACTGTTTGGTTCATCTTTCATTTTCATCAGTCAATTATATCATATAGTAACCGAAATTCTGGTGTGATTAAAAAAATACACCCAAAAACAGTATATATGAACGATTTATTCGGTTTCTTGTTGGTAACCGATGTGGTTCGGTAGAAAATTGAGCCGAGTTTGGTGTTATTTTCTAAGTGTGTTTACAATGCTCACAGTGTTTCTTAATTATTTTAATCAAAATTTCAATCACTCAGAGCTTGAAGTCTCGAAGTCAATGATACATGTTGAAATTGCATCCTTGGAGCTTGCAAATACTTCTGTTTTAAAGCTGATTGAAATATGTTTAGCTATCTGAATAGTTGGATGTACTTCAGATAGCCTTAGAGACCATCGATACTGTTAAAATGATATGAAACAATGTAAGAATCCTGGTAAATATGAGTATTAGCCTGGGGCAAAATTTAAATACCAGCTCCAGCATGATTTTTGATTTTTACCAGCTCCAGCCTTTTGGGCCTTTTAGTAACTGGGAACTCGATATGTGAGACTATTTAATTTTACATGGGATTTTACATGGGGAATCTTACTTTTACAGAGAAAAATCTGCCGAGGTGACCTGTTTTTTTATTTATTTTTTATACATCGTTGTCCCAGGCTAATGAGCATCTGTAGTGGACTACCTGTATGAAGAAAAACAGAATGGATTCATAATTTACGTTAAATTCCGCTACCTTTTTGTTACTCCTTTAAGACTATGCATATTTCGTCGAAAATGTGCAGACTTATAAATATATATATTCGAATCGAGCGTGCCAGACACTTAAGAGGTTTGGATCATTTGGCACAAAGTCTTCATATTTCAGACGAAAAATGCAAAAGTAGATGAATTGAATGGAACTTACTCAGCCTTCTCTATCGCAATCAAAGAAATTAAATGCAGATTTTAAAAAAATGTAAGGTGCTTTCAAAATTCTCTTAAATTTTTATGGTTTCAATCGATTGGTAAAATTTGGATGATTTGAAATGCTTTCTGGCTCAATATTATTTGAAACATTTCATTCTGAAGACAAACTTAGAATTAAATACTAATCAAAACTTTACAATTTATTCAGAACGACGTACCTGATTTTGAAAACTCAAAAGTAAACATAGATTAAAACGTAAATTCCTCAAAACTCTCAGCACCCCTACGGAAACTATCATAGTTTGCTTAAGAGTGCTTAGGGTTTCGATTACTTTACGTTTGAATCTTTGTTTACCCACTAGTTTACTAAATCACATTTGTCGTTGTGAATAAGTTGTCGAGAAATACCTTCTTTTTCTAGTTGGATTTAGTTCAATTTCTCTACACATTCTAGAAGCATTTCCACAGTTATTAATTAAGATCTATCTTTGCTAAACACCAATGCCTGAATTTTTATACAAGGAGCTAAACAAGAATAGCCCCACCATGTTTTTTATCAATATTTTCAGAAATCCCGTACCGTAAAATCGCCTCAATTTGGTTGGTAATGTTTTGGACCATTCAGATTTGAGTAAAAAAATTCGTAGAAAATGAATGAAATAAAAATAGCACCACCCTAGGTTTTAAGGAAATTCAGATTTTATTTTAAAAAAATCAACTTGAAGTACATGTTGAAGAAGAACTTAGTAATGAGTATAGAGCCATTTTTTCGAATCACTTCAATGAGCCTTGATTTCATGGATAAAACCAGTTTTTTCATCGTATCCGGCCTGATCTGCTCCCAGCATTTCCGAACACGACATTTCAGCATTTTTATGTCGTCAGATTGTTTGCCGTTTTCATAAACACGACGAGCAAAAAGTTACCAAAGGTTTTTAGGATCCGGAGAACAAGTTCGCCACTCGAGAACCGTGTATGTTTTTGGCAGCGAACCAGGCTTTAATCAACATGGAATTGTGAACAGTAGCATTGTCTTGCTGGAAAATGAAGTCCACATCAAATACTCACCGTGTTCGATTAAACTGATCTCTAGCATTTCAATGTATTCCTCCGAATTCATCCTAGTTGAGATCCACCAGTAGCTATAGCCATCCGGATCGTCAAGATGAAACATCTTTTCGTTCGAAAAGAATACATTTTTTCAATTCGTCCGTGCATGAAATGTATTTATTGCAAAATTGAATCGATTCCATGTTATTCCATGTGTTGGTAGCCCTAGTTTGCTTGAAAGTGCCAAGGGTATCAAGAATTTAATGTTTGAATCTTAGTTCCCCTCTTTGTTTACAAAATCAGATACGTCTGCTTGAAAAAGTACTCGAGATTTTAGTATCATCATGGGAGGATCAAAGCAGGCTCTGGCTACGCGAGAACGTGTTTATCTTTTGCTGTCATTTTTGTCCATAAATTTCGATAAAAATAAGTTCTCATTTTCAGTTCATATTATTAACATGTAAAAAGTGCATCGCTTATCGTGTGTCGGAGAGCAGTACCGCGACTGTGCCGAAATTCGTTGCCAGTGTATCGTCACGAATGCGGCTTTGATTCAGAGGCGCAATAACTCCCGGATTTGGTAGCCAGTGCAGTTATGTGAATGTTTCCCATTTGGCACACATAAACTTTGAGGCTGCTGCTAGGTTTCTAGTGTCTGGACATTGGTGAGAGCAATTCATTTTTATTTACAATTTTTTTAGACACACGACAAACTCAGGATTTATCAACGGTGTTTAACAAACGCTGCTGGTTATGGGTATTCTCAACAATTCAAAAGGAAAAGGGGCTTTTGTCATAACCCTGTTCTATTTTTAAAAATCGAGTAATGGTACTACAGCCATAAGCATTTTAATGCTAGGACAAGAGTAAGTTCTCATGTTCCAACCGTTTAAAAAAGAGCATAACTTAACATTTCTAGAATAGATGATCCCAACGACCAACCAATTTCGAATAACCAGAAACAAAACGTTCGTTCAATTCAAATTTTCCAAAACATCGTGTTTAAATTTTCGTTTTATACAGTCCCGATCAATCCCAAGAATTGTGTTGTTTGTTTTGTTGGTCCGATATCCCTTCAGGACCGCACCGTGTGCCAACATTTTTCGACAAGAAACTCGATTTAGGGCTGTTTGTCTCCAGTTTCTCGAGTGTCCTACACATGCTAGGTCTTGCTCCACTTGGTTTAACCGCCTAGCTCGCTGTGCTCCCCTGCGTCTTGTATCGTATTGTTGTATGTCCCGCCCATTGTACCCTTCCAGCTTTAGCGACTTTCTGGATACTGGATTCGCCATAGAGTTGTGCCAGCTTGTGTTTCATTCCTTCGAAAACTCCAAGTGTTTGCAGGTTCTCTTCAAGCATTGTCAACGTTTCGTGCCCGTTGAGAACTACCGGTCAGCGTCTTGTTCATGGTACAGTTAATACGGGGGTGAAATTTCCAAGAAACTTGAAGTCCTTCGATCCAAGAATCATCTTTCCCCTTAAATGCCGCAGATTAGGCCTGGCCACTTTGGTGTATGTAACGCTTCAATGGCGGGAAACATATTAAAAATAGACACACAAAATGCTGGAAGTATGTATTTCCATCATTTTCCGGTTTTCAAAAACTGGTTGTGTTGGTGTTAAATTTGATTAGATTAAATTAGTATTGTAGTATCATCATTGTTATGCTGTTATCTTCAGGTTGAAAATGTCGTTCACTTCCCAAGCTCCCCAACGGTCAAAAATGGTTTCAGATACTTGATTCTAACAAAAAACAAAAGTCACGAATAAGTTTCATTCTTTGACTTGAACTCAGTTATTGGAATGCTTAGTATACTGTGTCCCATATCCCCTTAATATAAACCAATTTTCAAATAATCCTGGGATTTTGCTCCAAACAACACTGAGACTCTTAAAGTTTCTTGAAATTTACAACAGAATTTAAAAGGAAGTTCTTTTAGAGCATTTCTGTCATGTGCAAATAACACATTTTTATTGGGAGTTTCGATTTTTTTCTAAGTACATATTGCAAAAGAGTATTCTTTCAGCTCCATCAAAAGCATGATGTACTTTACTTCAGAATCCTTGAAGTTAAAGTCCCAGCACAATCCCTTAAAAACTAAACAGGGCCAATGCAAATTCGATGGCAGCTAGTACGACATCGTCCATTAAATACATCATGAGGAAATATTCTCGTCATCCTCCCTCCCCCTCATTTCCACGTTATGTTTGCATACTTGCATTTTTGGTTAATAAACCATTGTTTTTGTATGTATCGTAACAGTTTCAAAAAACGTGACGAAATTTTAGGACGTTTCTAACAGCTGAATGTCTCACATCTAATTACCTCTTCTACTCACGTATCAAAGCACCCATTAGACTTAACCAGTTTCTACATTATGATTAACCGTGAAATCATTTAAACAGTTTCTAGCAGCTGGCTGGATTCACTTCAAGAATAAATCATACCACAAACTTCATATTACTGTCGTCCAAGATGCCAACTACGAAGGAACGCACCTAGCGCATATCAATTGAATTCCTTCTGCCTCTGGCAATGCCATTAAACTACCTCACGGCGACACACAATCTTTCAACTTAACGATCTTTCATCCTCACTTTGTCAGCAACAAACAACGCATTATAGAAAAATGCGTCCGTTCACCTATCATCACCTTCTGCGTTGTTCATCTAATCGTTTGAATTGACTTGCTTCAAGAAACATTTACCTGGCCTTACGGCAGATCGAGGACAGCAACGTGATCGTCAGAGGTCAGTGGACTCAAGCCCTTAAGGATTTTGTGGCTTTCTTCTGTAGCAGTCATTTTTCTTTCTTCCACATTTTATTCATCATTCACATTCTTCAATGCAGGGGAAAATGCAGCACGTGGATGATTACAACAGAAACAGGCGAGCTTCCTGCATAAAGCCGGATGCAACACCTGTTGGTCGATCATTCAATTCGGCCCGTACCCTAATTTGAAATTAATACAACTCGTGTACCTACTATTCTAATTGGGGAAGAAACATTTTCTGACTCATTGTAAAAACGTAGCCAGTCTACAACCATTTGTTTGGGTTCGTCCGGTCAAAACATTATTCGGAAAACGCTTTGCTGTCTACGCCACCAAAATCTAAAGTGCAGGTTTATAGCAAAATTGGCATAATGCAGAAAGCAATTATGTGGCTTCATGCTCGGCTGCATCATCATCATGGGTGCAAAATGGACTCGAGCACGTGCGACAGCGTCGCCGTTGGACGGTTAATTACCGGTATTTGCGAACACGACGATGAACGAGGATGATGATGGTGATGATGATGTGTATCGCACATTTGCGAAAAATTGGCGTCCGATCATTGCTCACCTGCAACTACCAAAACGGCGCTGGTAGACGGGCGATGATGTTTTTCTCGGCTGTAGGCGTTTTGTGGCGCTATGCATAGGCTATAGCATGGCACCGTATTGGCTTTAATTGACTCATTCGCGCTATTTTGTTTTAAAACGATCAAATGGTGCGATTCAAGTTCAATTGAAATTATGGTAACGAGTTAAGTGGAAAATTGATGGAAATCGAGATGAGATGGTTTTGAGATGCCATATTGTGGTAAGGGTATAGGATACATTTGGGTAAATGGATTTGGGCATATGAACAAGACAAAATGTTCGGTTCTCTCATACAGTGCAAGTTTGCTTCGCTTTCACTAGGACTATGCGTCTTGCTTCACGATGGCGGATGTGGATGAAAATAACGGGGGTGGGACGTTTGGCAAATGGACGTTTGGCCGAATGGATGTTTGGCCGAATGGACGTTTGGCCGAATGGATGTTTGGCCGAATGGACGTTTGGCCGAAAATTGTCTATTAGCATAAGTGTATTGCAGAGAAAAAGAAATAAGAATCTAAAAAAGTATTTTCAAACGCATTAGATCTAAAAAAGGAAATAAGGAACCAAAAAAACATTCTCGAACGCATTAGATAGCATCCCGATATTCTGGACTTATTACACTTAGAGTTTATCAATATGTGTGCGCATTTGCAGTAAAAAGCATTCTTATTGAGTTTCAACTATATCAATTCACTAAAAAACGAAATTTTTATGTTCAAAAATGCAAAAAATGGTACTCGGCCATTTGTCCATGTACATGGGAAGTATGAATATATTTTGATAAAATCGTCAACTCCTGATTTTAGGTGGAAATGTGTATTATGTTAAACAGCTAGATAGAATGGGTCATTATTTTTTATAATCTTGAAGAAATATGCACTTCCTCCGAAAGATACCTTCTTCTGATTCTTTGCACATGGGCCTTCTATGACGATACATATTCCTGTAAAGCAAACTTCTGAATCAAGCGCTTGCCCGGTTTATTACTCTTTGTTACATTGTTCCTTCTTTCAAACATGAGCAGTTTTTTGAAGTTTTACTGATCAACGAAATAAAGCGCTTCATATTTGATGAAGCATATTCCTGTATTCAAAAGCGAACTTATGATTCAAGCGCTTGCCCGGTATAATACTCTTATTTGAGATTTTTCCTTCTTTCAAACATGAGAAGTTCTTTGGAGTTTCACTAATCAAACAAATGCATTTCATGCATTTCAATTTGAGAAATTTTGAACCGACTGGTAAATTATGTGAGAAACTAATATTTGCTAATTTTGAGCTTTAATAAAATTGCATTTTTCTTATTTTACTTTTGAGACGTTGTTTGGAATCAAATGATTAAAAGATATTTGGCTAAATGGCTTCGAACCCTAAAATTACTTGGCATGGCATTTCACAGTAGAATCTGATTTTAAATTTTGACTTTTCTCAAGTGAGTTAGAGAACAATAGTTACAATAAACTTTATCAATAGTTTCAAGGACAATAGTTACAATAAACTTTCTCAGAAAAATCTAGCCTCAAAATGACTGACGATTATCAATACATGGTGAGAGATAATATGATCAAACTAAAGCAAAACAAATGGTACAAGTACATGAGAATTTCACAATTTGAATGAAGAATACACATAAATATGCATTGACCTATTTTATTTTAATATATCGATCAAATCCATCTCACCTGCTATGCATACCTGCCAAGCATTAGACAAAACGAGAAATATTTTTTCTGCACTTCACCTCGCGCATAGTAAGCTGAATGAGATTTCAGCTCTGGTTCATAACGACTGAAAGAAGGTCCTTTGATGCGCACCAAAAACTCGAACCAACCGTCACAATCCCGGTATCCGTTGACCCAAAAAAAAGGTTGTTAGCTTGATTCTCTCCGCACAACAAAAGGTCCGGGATACGATAATTTTCTTGATATATTTCGGCCACTTGTAGGCTGGACTGCAAATATCTTGAACTGTGAAGAGAATATCTGTCGAATATTGATTTTCCCGATATATTTTTGAGAGTTGCTCTAGTGGATTATTCATTTCAAGAAAATTCCCAATTTTGAGCCCTAACACTACGTCAACAGTTCATAGTTGTCATGGAAACATTTTGCTGTTTGGAATGAAGTAGACTTTTGATTGATCGACAATGTTCGTGCTAAGAGTGCCATGCTTTTGCAAACCATGATTCTGTCACTGCAATTTAATCATTTCATTGTTCGGTTGTGTTCTTGCAATCTTAGATCTAATGCGTTTGAAAATACTTTTTTAGATTCTTATTTCCTTTTCTCTGCAATACATTTATGCTAATCGAAAATTATCGACCAAACGTCCATTCGGCCAAACATCCAATCGGCCAAACATCCAATCGGCCAAACATCCAATCGGCCAAACATCCTTTCGGCCAAACTTCCATTCGGCCAAACATCCGGATGCCAAACGTCTTTTTGCCAAACGGGGTATTATCGAAAACAACAAATCCATGCAACATCACGGATCAGCGGAATTGAACAGACCTCGTGGTGAGGCTTAGACTATGTTTGCATTGCGGTCATTTTGTCTATCAATGGCTGCTCCCAATATTGCCAAGGAAGCAGCAATGTTCCTGGGGGTCCTCCCTTAGCTTAGTCGGTAAAGGCGCGGCTACAAAGCAACACCATGCTGGAGGTGGCTGGATTCGATTTCCGGTCTGGTCTAGGAATTTTTCGTTAAGGAAAATTTCTCGACTCCCTAGGCATGTGGTATGATGGTACTTGCCACACAATCATACTAATGCCAAAAATATCTGGTATCGAAAGCTCTTAATAACTGCGGAAGTCCATTCAGAACAGTAAGTAGAGAGCAAGCAATAAACTTATTGCGAAAGCAATAAGCTTGAAACGCAAAAAAAAGAAGAAGACGAAGCTATGTTCCTGGACTCGTCAAACCTCTTAACGATGTACTTACATAAGAAGCGTAGGGGTGTAAGTCTGTGCGATTTACAGACTTCTTCAGTGTCTAAAATGAAGTAAAATCTATGCTATATTCACACAACATATTTTCATTTTCTCCACGAAACGCGAGACTTTAATAAAAAAGCACCCGCTTTAATGTCAACTTCACAGTTTAAACGTTACCTCTCTTCAATTTTATATTGTATTTATGTTATGTCCATGGTATTACGTTTTGCATTTTTACCCATCGTCACATAAAGCATATTAGGTACTTTTGCCAAATGAGAGGCAAACCACAGCACGCAACAAGCAAGCGCCATCACAAACGCCACCGTTCCATGGATGACTTCCACTTACATGGAACAAATTATGCTCGAATTGTGTATGAATAAGAAAAAAAAATTCGTGACTTAACGTTAGTTTGATTTAGGGATGTTACTAAAAGGTAAGTATAAATACTAAAACATTTTTTTCTCTAAATTAAATGACGTTTTGTTTTTCGGAGGTCTCAAATTTGAAATCTCCCAGACATACAATTTGTTACAAAATTAGTAAGGATCTTAGAACAACCCAACATCCCCATGGTTGCAAACAGTTTGAAGCAAATGAACGGCAAGTCACCAGTGCGCGCGATGAGAAGGAGATGAAAATAAAGTTTATAAAATTAATTCATTAGAGAACCATTTCCAACTTTCTGCGCATAGTGCTCCGCATTGAATCGCTCTGTATCACACTTTGTAGATCAGACTCCTCATTAAAAAAAATGGTGCTACAACAAAAGAAGCGCAACGCTTCGTGATTATCTACTTGCTTCGATTGAAAGTGCCCCTACCGAAAGCGTGAGGACAGGAAAGAGATTTAGAGTCTTAGAGTCAAGTTTTTTTTTTCGTACAGTAAAGTTTCCTAAAACGTGGGAAATTTTTGTTGTTGCGTTGTGTAATATATAGAAATTTGAAATTAACTCCCTGTTGTGTTCAAACTATTATTGAATGCAATATGCAATAGTGTTTGTTTTCAACATTTCAGCCATTCGATTTCAAATAAAATAGGCGTTAATTGCAGAAAGTAGATCCATGACACGTTTGAACCTCGAACCGCAAGCGCTTCAATACAAGGAAAACAAAGTGAGTTGGGGCTTCAAATTTCATTCTATATTGGCTTACGAAATCTGTTCGAGCATGACTAAGCCACACGGTGCGTATAATAACGCGATGCATTGACTGCGACCAAGCAGGTCAACAAGCAAAGCAAATTAGGGCAAACCGAAAAGTCGTCTTTTGTTCGTTGCACGCGATGGGTGACAACGAAATGAGACAAATTGGGTCGGGAGTCTTCAAATTTAATTATGCATGGGGGCACCGAGGACCGGTTGATGGGCGGAGTCCTAGAAAGTGCTTAGCATAATTGATGGAACACGATGCGTACGCGTTCACTGGGTCAAGGAGGGCTTTGCTTAATTTGAGTGTTTTGTAATCTTAGGTTAGGTTTTTTTCAGAGGCGTCTCGTGATCTAAAGTTCAAGCTGTTTCTTCAGAAAGACTGCGCTTACTACTTATAATTGTAATTATTAGTGTAAGCAGGAGAACACGATTTTTTTTAACACTGTCCAAAGAGACGTTTTCTGAGAGGAATGGAAGGCCTTATCGAAGAGAGAGTTAGTCTCCAAAACATCACCGTTGAGATGGTTTCATACCTTCATTTGTAAAGATTGATTTTGCGATACTTTCACAAAAGATTATGGTATGCTGGTCTACAACTGCTACTAGTTCGACTATAATTCTGGCCCCACGGTGAAAAAAAAAAATTAGCTAGAGAGGTACACTAATAGGCAAAATAAAGTGCCCACCTCGTCATTTTTTGAATTTCTCTCATTTATTTGGTTTAAATTTGACTAAACAAACACACTGCAGTCTTTTTTGATATCTTACTTTAATTTTATTTTCAAGTTTCACTTATGGAATAATAATTTAAAAAAAAAGTTGGACTTGAGCATGAGCACGATTGACCGCCCACGGATGCAATTCCGTTATTGCCAGATCAGCTGTATTTACACAAAGAACAAACAGATGATGTTTGGGACTAACATACATCTTCAATGTGTAAGAACTGGTGACCCATTATAAAGCAATACCGGCGCTGGCCGTGCCCGAATGCTGGTCAAGTAGGGAATGGGAAGGAACGTGTTGACATGATACTCGCTTTAAAGGAAGCCGAAAAATCCTCTGCACTTCCACGAGAAATCACTGGGATGTTGTATAGTTGGGGAAAGGTTAACAACAGGGTTCGTTTTGGTTAACGATACGCTGAAAGTATGTAGCACTATTCGCCAAAAGCAATGGACCGCTCCAATGTGACTGAAAAGAGACAAGCATAGCGAAAAACAAAACAAAACAAAATAAATAGACAAAATAAAACAGGATATTAGATATTGTCTTCAAAATTTGGCAGAAATAAATTATTTGTTGCTTTGCAAACCAGCTCTCCTTGATGTCTTAGATCTCGGCCAAGTTCTGCTGGACCCGCAGCTGCTCATCCACATCAAGCCGGCCGTCGCCGAAGTGTCGAAAACCTTCCGGTAGTAAGATGATATCTGCGTCTAATATACTCTTCTTGCACCGATTTTCTTATTTTTCACCGTTACACAGGTGGAGAATCACACCGAAAAACTAATAAAAAAGAGTTCGACTTGAAGAAAAAAAATCCATTAGTGTTGAAAAAAGGAAACCGTGACAAAAAAAAAGTGCCAACTTCATTTTGGCTCCCGGGAAGATAAATTTAAGTAAGAGAAAAGCATTTCAATAATTTATGTGCCCTCATTTGGCCTTCAGGACCAGCTGCAGGCGCTTCGGCATGATCTCCCACTAGGTTCCTTAGGTGCTGTGGATCTAGCTCTTCCCAGGCGCGCTTCAGGGTTAATTTATTGGTAACACCAGTTTTGTCAACCCTGGCATCTTGAATTGACCACAAATTCTCGATGGCGTTGAGGTCCGGGCTTTGTGGAGGCCATTCCAGATCCCACAAGACCGGAAGACTTGGTCTTCTTGGCAGCATGTTTCGGCTCGTTGTCCTGCTGAAATACGAACTTCTCTTCAAGACCCGTCTGGATCAGCGAAACTTCCAGATTTTCTCGCAGAATGTTGATGTAGGAATCTGCCGTCATTATCCCGTCGATTTTCACGAGGCTACCCATTCCACTCCACGAAAAACACCCCCAGACCATCACATTTCCTCCTCCATGCTTCACCGTGCCTTGGATGTGGCGCTCCTGAAGCTCCTCACCCGATTTGCACCACACCGGAACCCGCCGCTTTCGTTTAAAAAGCTCGATTTTTTATTCGACCGTCCAGAGAACCGTTTTCCAAAACTCTACGGGCTTATCAGCATGCTCAATAGCAAACCTGAGCCGTTTGGCTTTGTTTGCCTTGCTGATAAATGGGCGCTTCCGGGCAACTTTGTTAATCAACCCCTGTGCTACAATACGGCGATGAACAGTTCGACCAGAAACTGATAGCTAAAGGGTTTCCTGGATCTCACGGACAGTTACTTTTGGGTTTTTCTTGACTTCGTGCATGATCTTGATGTCCGTTCGTGTAGCCGTTTTGCGCCTCCTGCCTCTGCCTGTGCGATCCACCACTGATCCGAACGTTCTTTGTTTCAGCAGAATTTTCCCAACCACTGCCTTGCAAATACTGTACTTCATAGCGACAGCCAAGGGGTCTTTCGAGGGAAACTTATCGAAAACATCGATTTTTGAAGTGGCACCTTTTTTGTCACTGTTTTTTTTTTCAATACAAATTGAGTTTTGAGTTCTTTAAGTCGAACTCTTTTTCTATTATTATTCCATAGGTGAAACATGAAAAGAATATAAAAAATAAGATATCAAAAAAGACTACAGTGTGGTTACTTTAATTTGAACCAAATAAATGAGAGAAATTCAAAAAACTATGAGGTGGGCACTTTATTTTGCCTATCAGTGTAGTTCATAGTTGCGTCAAATGTTTTCGTGTCTACTATAAAGCAGCTCATAGGGAAGTTTTCGTCTCACAGCATCACCGTTTCACGTCAATTCACGAAAACAGAAGTGGACTACTTTGGTCCTGCCACGTCCTACCGAAATTCAGTAAACCGCTTCATTACCATTGAAGTTGATGGTGAAGAGCCGTATGCTGTGTTAAATTCATTTTTTTCCATTTTCTTCTGAGAACACTCGGTAGTCTACTATCAATTGATGTCAAACACATACTATCTATTGTCTACGTGGGATACAAAAAGCTTTACCAGATTAAATTTCGCCAAATATCGCTGCCAGGAAACAGATTTGTGGGAAGTTGTTTAGTCGGTTTTGTGGACGGGCGATTGTTAACAGACAGGCAACATCCTTCAAAAGTGCCGCAAATATCAAGCCCGATGCACTATCTATTCTTCGATTAAAGGCTGCATACGATATTATGATTCGTGACGACCTATGGTTTTCCCGGGAAACTGACCAGACTGATCAAGCTATGGGCTCATTTGAAACATGCAAACGACTGAAGATATAATGAAACATATGAGGTACGCGTATCAATAAATCCAGCCAGTTTATCTGCTTCACTGTGGGTACAATGTGGGCCTCGCCGAAAGAACATTCTAAGTGCTTACTAAGCAGTAATCCAAGTTGAAACATGAATCAGAAAACGTTTGATTAAAAGTGAATTCGTCGCCAGTTCTCTGTTGGCTGGAGGAGTCCTGCGCGATAGAGACACAACTGTGAGAATCGACGGAGATAAATGAGAAATTTATAAGATACACACAAGACCAATTCTTCACAGGCCTAAACCGTGGATTATGCTCGAAGAGGAGCTGTGAGCTCTTGAAATTTTCGAACGCCGTGCGCTCAGAACTATGTTTGGCGTTGTCTGTGAAAATGGTGCATGACGGAGAAAAATGAATCATGAGCTGGTGCAGCTCAATGGCAGGGCTGGGAGCGAGTCACTTTTTTTTGGCATGATCCCTATTTACAAGGTTATTGTAAAGGCTCTTTTTTCTAACATAACTAACGTAGTTCTTCTATGTATAAAGTAATTTTCATTGAATATTCACAATCATTTTGAGCGTACACACGGGCAGACTCTATCCAGCAATTGGTCGCACTAGACGGCAAAAGAGGACCGCTACCGTAGGAGTTGCGGATGTTAAGCGATGAGTAAACCCTTTTTAAAACGAAATTTTTCAGACATTAGTAAAAGGGAAACATTACTTAGGTGTCAGCTAGGAATATTAGATTTTAAAACATTAGTTATTATTTGAAGACATTTTCTTCCCGAAGACTTGTTGAAGTTGATGAAGCTATCCGAAGATTATATTTTCAGTATTTCAAGCAGATGTGGATGTAAATTATTGAAGTAGTAAATTTTCAGTAGCGTTTGAAATCAAATTGAAAACTAAATGAGATATTGTGATCTAGCTGACAATGATAAGTTTCTATCGTTTTGGTCCCTAAAGTGTGGAAACTGAACAAAACTGAGAGCAAACAAATATTTCTGTGACAATATAATTGTCAATTAAAAGGTAGTCCGTAAAATTGTGATGTCATTTGTCGTTTTGTCGTGATTCTCCGTGAAGATGTGTTCTGCAACTGTTAATTAAAAGTTATGTGAAAGTGCATTGTCATTCTGTTTGACAGCCTTAGTCACCTCCGCTAGATGTTCTTTGAACCTTGTAGCCAAAGTTCTCTTTGTTTGACCTACATATATTTTGCTGCATAGGAGAAACCCCTCCTCAACCCCCCCCCCCCCTTGCTATGGCCTTTTTATTTCCTACCTAATTATTACCGAGATGTAAGATGTAACAAAGTTTTCACATTCTACTGTGTAGACACATTTGTATTTTGTTGGTAACACAATGTTTATGAACAAATCCAAACCGTGAAATCCCAATTCCGCTGGAAAACCCGGAAGTACGGCGGAGAGTATTTTGGTGTGGACTACGAAAGCTATTTCCCTCTATCAAACAATCAGACAAATCTACTAGTCATTCAAAGATGATGTACAAGTTCAAGATTAAGTTTGAATCGAAGTTTATACTATGCATCGCAACATCCGATAAGGGAATTTCGAAGCCGTGGCTTGAACCAAGTGATTTGGCCCTTAACCAGGAAGTGAACTTCCTTTTCATCGAAAACATAACTCGGATGGAGAGTACTTGTTTTGACCGGAACCATCATTGTACTTCGTCTAATTAACGCCAAAATCTACCATATTCGAGGTTGGTTTGATCTTCCGAGCTGGTTTACAAGGATAATTTGAAGACCAAGGGCAATAACCAACTCACCAACAGGATTGAAAGCTTCACCGCACAGTGGACCACGGCCGAGGGTGCACTAAGCGCTTTTTTTATTTTTTATACCCAACCAAAAACCCCCGTCAATAGTGGGTGGCACCAACTGTGGGAGAAAAAAAAAAAACAAAAAAAAAAAAACTCAAATTATTTGGCACAAGTGGTGCTAGGGGGAAGTGGTGGGTGTTGGCCAAATTTGGATTTTCCAGATATAATCCTAAATAGGCTATAGAGTATGTTGCATACATCTAGTAACCTAACGTCCGTGCTCCATCACAATATTTTCTATTGTGATGTGTCCAACTCAATGGGTAAATTGAACTGAAGGTGAGTTTGAAAGAAGGGGAACTTGGAGTAGAGCACACGCACTCACCGGTTGACACTAAATATTGGCCAACGTGCTTTTGCACATTTGTTTGAGAATTTGTTAAGCGACACAAATTTCCAAATCCTAAGTTTTTGCAAAGTCCTAGCATGCAGTTATGAGCTTCTAAATTTATCATAATAGCATATTAGCGTTAAACCTGAGAGGGTTTATTCATCGATTTCTGTTACAATTCCAAGTTGTAACATTCCGCCCATTTGCATGTTAGGCGGTGGGAATTCCTCTCGTACTTTGGAATCGGTGGATTGTGAGTTAGGTTATGCGGAGGGACTGATTAGGGAAGTATACATTGAGAGTAGCCGAGTGGAAGAGATAAATAGAAATGAGTTTTCAGATGATTTGTTTATAGATCAAACCAATAATTAATCTTCAAACATTATATGTACTCACTAACAATAAAGGGTGACAGTAACAGTATAGACCAGTAACATTACAAGATTAAGGAGTAGAACAGCCGACTGAGGTCATCAGATATAGCTTTTCATTAAAAAGGTTTGGGTTTGGATGGTTAAGGGGAGTGCTTGAAGGAAAATTTATTGTTGGCCTTCTACGTTCTTGTTTGGTTGTTGGAATAAATGTTTAGTAATATGGGTTTATGGAATGCTACTAAATGTTACCGTTTTACACACGGGTTTCCTCAGATTTTTTAGGCAATAATAATTCAGTTAGGCATAAAAATTACTATCATAGAGCAATAAATACTTAACTTGTAGGTCAAAAGGTCAATAAAACTCATAACGTTAATATTTTTGACTCTGAGAACAATTTAGCTAAATCAGAGTATTTGGAATACATTTTAATAGGATCACAGGGTCGATCACACATCTCAACACATTAATATAAGCATGAAATGCCTTTTTAATTATATTTAGATATATCAGCTATTAATGATATAACGGGCCACCAATCCGAGGAGTAGTCCGGTTTGTTTAGTCTCTATATGCATGATCTCCACTTGTAAAGGAGCTCAGGAAAATATTCACTGGAAAAAAATATCAGCTGTCCAGCCGAGGGAACCAGGAAGGGAATCGCCAGCCAACGAGACATGAAAGCATCCGATACCGACCTTTTGAAAGCATTTGGATGTGATGAAGTGTTGGGTTTGGATGTATAAGGGAAGAGTTGTACAGAGAATTTGTTGGCCAATACAGGGCAGGCTGCCATCTGGTTGTTGAGAGAGACATTTAATGAGAAAGCTTCATGTAATGTTAATAATAATCCAAAATCTAAAAGGTACAAATATAGACATTAGTCCCACTCTCAAAAGTTTGAAATTTTTTCAAGAGGTCGGAATAAAATGTTCATTATAATGGCCAATTGAGCGCAATACCAATTACTACTAGTTAGTTGTTTTCACACGGGTCTTCTTATAACTTTTTTAGCATTAGTACTTCATTGAGGCATAAAAAATAGATAATTAATGTACCAGAAACTGGACGGACACTTGTGCCTACCCAGTGGAGGACCCGGATATGACCACCCATGTGAGTCTAGAGTATCGCACGAGCTGACGAGTGCAACGGGAAGGACTGTAGGTGTATAGACCTGGGGTGAGTCCCCGGATACGCAATCTTAGCAGGAAAGCACGGACTATACACTGAACAATTACAATTACAATTACAAGTGTGCTACTAGGGAAGTCAACCCTTTTTGTGAAATAAATCAGTTTGAAATAAACCTTCCTGGGGGGGTTTTTCCCCCCCCCTTTTCGGGGTTTTTTGTACACCCTTTATATGTGTAGTGTTCTATTTTTTATTTTTTTGTTTTTAGAAATTTTTTTATTTTGTTTTTTTGTGATTATTTTTTTTTTTCTAAAAAATTTAATACTCGTGTGTGTTTTTTTAATTGGGGGTGGAAAATTTTTTTCTTTTAAAAAAAAAAAATTAAAAAAACATCAAACTATTATTCGGGGCCCCCCCTTTCTTTTTTTTTATATTTTTTTTGGGTAAAAAAATATTTAAAAAAAATTTTTTTTTTGTTTTTTTTTTTTTATCAGCTACCTCCACGTTGTTGATCGAACAGGTGACAAATCCACTTGAGATGCCCACGCCTACATTGATCCGATTTGCACTTAAACATTCAAACTACATGAGTCATGCATGGCGTAATAGTGACGTACTCATTCGTTTCAAAGAATTGGCTTTTGAAATCGCTTCTCCTATATGACGTTTTAATTGCTTCCACCACGCAATGAAAACTAATCTAATGTCGTGCTATAAAAGTACGGATTCCCGTACGAATTATAATGTAAAAAGCTTTGCAAGTCACTCGCTCGACGCATCCGATATAAGCAGGTGAATGGCCCAAACGCAACTGTAGTTCATCGCGTGACAAAACGTTCCGCCTCTAGTTTTCATTCATGCCTCCGATGCGCTGTTGCGAGTGAGTGAATGCTGTAAACATCCGCTTTCGCTGAGCAGAGCAAAAGGTTAGGTCAGCCGTTAATTAATTAAGACGATCTGACACTTCGCGTTAAGCCAATTATGCGCCTACAACAACTGGTATGTTGGCTCAAATTGCACGTTACCATCAAATGTGCAGCACAGAGAACGGTCGAGGTCAATTGGTAAATGACGACATTTCGCCCGTCCGAAGTCCAATCAAGATCGATTGAGAGCTGCCTTAATCGTATGTAGAACAGTAGCAATGATTCACTCTTGTTGTTGGCTGGGGTGTGAGGTCGACTGGTCCCCGCCGTTTTATCTGGCATCGTAAAGATGATATTTGTCTAGGTTTAAAGAGTGGCTCCTCTTTCCGTGGGCTCGCACGGATTGATGTTTATGAATGAATTACTTGAACAAACGTAATATGGACGCGTGAGTTGCGCAATTCTATGAGTAGACGAGCTATTGTCTGTTTGTTACAATCTCGTATTGCCTCAGGGTTTTCTGCGGCGTCCTTAGGAGAAGATCATTGCTAGGAATTTAGTGTGCCATAATCGTTGGGTGGAAATAGGGTGCAAGCAACACATTTAACACTTTATATATCTGCAGGTAACAAAAAGGTAGCGAGGAAAATGGTTTAGACTTGCAATTCACTTTCCCTTTACAGCACTACTAACAATAACAATTCAGATGCATTAAATATACCTCTACATAATGCTTCAAAATATACTTAAGCGTAAAAATATTTCGCCTTCCATCCTATCAAGCCGAGCTCCCCAACTACGAGTACATCCAAGGGTAATTGCAGTAATTTCCACAACGTGTTACAAGCATTTTCCATGAAAACATTTTCACACTTTTCGCCATCAGCAGCACCGCAACTCGGTTACTCGGTTAAAAGCTTTCGATTTCCCTCCCGTACTCGTACAGCTGATTACTGCTGCTTCTTTACTTTCGTTCATGCACCGTCGTCTCATGCATTGATAGAGTGCAGGAAAATTGCGTTAATTGTCGGGGCTGATGTTAACTCTCGTTTTCTTTTTTCGTTTTTATTTTGCAGGGCACTTCGGACAAGAAGATTACCTTTACTTCGTTGCCCAATTCGGGATATAAGGATATTGAATCGGATCCACGAGAAGTAGGCGCCCGATTGGTAGATGGTCCAAACCCGCTGGCGGGACGACTGCAGCTGCTGAATCAGGGGAAATGGCGATCCGTATGTAGTAATTCGAAGAAGTGAGTACCCTTTGATCGATTTGCGATTTTTTAAATTCTATCATAACATTCCTCCTATCCTATTTACAGCTGGACAATCGCAGATTATGAAACCACCTGTCGTCAGATGGGCTACAAGGGTGGCCGTTTCTGGAATTGGATGGATCGACTACAGAACTATGAACCACGGTTGCTGTACGAAGATCCAAAGTGTGGTGGAACGGAAGGCTCTCTATTTGATTGTGACGCTTGGCCATCCCGTCAGGTCGGATCCGGAGTTTGCGACTACCATAGCGATATAGGCGTGCAATGCCTGCCATTGTTTGATCAAGTGACTCCCCATTGGCAAGGGATTCGGTTCGAGTATGCAGAGAGCAAAGAAAAGCTGGCCCAAAATCACATTTTGTACGATTTTATTTCGTTATCCGAGTTGAGATATGTCGAAATCATTAGAGCCGGTACTGGACGGGGTGGAACTGCTGAAGCAGCTATCTCTGTTTTGGGAATTCCTCCAATACTGAATCATGTCGTGGTCGACCACTCGTCATACACAGGCATCAATGTTACGAAGCACGATGCAGCATTTATGTTCAAAGACGTTACCGTACGGAGGAGTCGTGGTTTCGGAATTTTCGTCAATTCAAGCTACGGGTCTACGCTGCTAGACAGCGTCATGGTGAGCGAAAACGGAGCGGACGGCATTCGATACGTGGGTCACGATCTGCGGCCGGACGAACGAATTGATCGCAGCAAAGTATTCTCCTTCTGTACCTTAACGACAACCGCGTGGCAAATCTATCCAATACAGTTATCCTTTGAACAATCACCTTTCGCCCTCTCACAAAAGCAGTGCGCGCAATCTCTCACCACTGGAAATGGATACGTTCTAACCTTTCACTTTGTTTACTTTGAAATGGCTCGTAACGAAAGCGCCGTAATTCAAATATACGACGGGATGTCGGAGAATGATCGGCTTTTAGCGTCCTGGAACATTCGAAACTCAACCCGACCTCAGAGTATCACCACCACCAGGGAAAAAATGCACATTAAAATCCGCGCAGAGCCCAGGAGTCAAGTCCTGGCGCACTTCCGAATCACTGCCGGAGTCACCAAAGCATACGATCTTAACGTGACCCAAGGTACGATTGTTGATAACGGAGGTCGCGGAATAGCTATTGACAATCTACGATCGCAGGTTCATGTGCACGCTTCAACGATTTCGAACAATAAGCATGCCGCCGGCTTGCACGTAACCAGCGGAGCAGGTGATGTCAATGTGACGGATTCGAAGATCAGTTTCAATGTTGGCGATGGAATCAACATAACGTATTATGGCGGCAATCGAAATATTTCACGAAGTTCTTTGAGTTCCAATCGCGGCTATGGATTCGCAGTTTGGTTGAACCAGACCACAAAAGATCGTCAGGAATTTCTGGAGTTTAATCAAACGACAACTATTGAATATTCGAATTTTGTTAAAAATTTGGAGATAGGTGTTCTCCATGGAAACTATTGTGGAGATACTTGGGTGAATATCACTGCGAACTGGTTCAATGATAGCACACACAATGCAATTGATATCCAATCGTGCTGGTTTGAAACAATTGAGAACCGGAGACTACGACTACAGATTGGTCATAACAATTTTGAGCATTCCGGCAAGATTGGAATAGTCATAAGTCCGATTTTAAACTTGGAAGGGAAGATCGAATACAATCAATTTTTAAGGGGCAGGTATGGAGCTCTGATGACCAGAAACAAGCCGTGGGAAGAGTTCCGGAACCTGCCGGTTCGTTTGATCGTGCAGCACAACCACTTTATGTACAACAAGGGAATCTACGTCGTCTCCCTAGGTTTATCTCCTAACACGGATAATAAAACTCAGTGGCTATTGTTCACGAGAAACTTCGTTAAGAACAACAAGGTTAAAGAAGCGTTTGGACCCATGGAAGACGAAGGAGAAGGATTAGGAGGTGAAGGTCGTCTTAATCCACGATCGCGAGTGGCAGCTCCAGTGGTAATCTCATCCAACAACGTAGATGTTTTTCGAAATATCATTTCGAACTATGAATCTAGCTATGAAGTAGGCTCTCAGCTGTCGGATCAGAGTAAGGCTTTGAATGTAACCTATAACTGGTTGGGATACCAGGAGGAAGAAAAAATCTACGAACGGCTGTTCCATCGGAAAGATCGCTACGATCTGGCAAAGATCGAATATTTCCCTTACTTGTTGCATCACTCTAATCCTGGTACCCAGACGATTGCTCAGTATGCCAAATTCGTGCCATTTTTCTACAAAGAAGGTAGCAATCGTGTCGGCGGAGAAGTTGATGGACAGGAGATTCTTCCTTCGGGAAGCTACACCGTAGAGCGTGATATCAATGTACGACCAGGTGGCAAACTTATTCTCAACCCCGGAGTCATCCTGAACTTTGCTCCAAGTGTTGGAATAATGGTCACTGGGAAGCTAGAGGCTCGAGGACGAAAACCTGATGACATAATGTTTACGCTGAAACGAGAAGCCGTAATGATGGATAATGATACAACGGAAGCCATTATCATGGACCCTGAAGTTATGATGGATATCGAAACGGAATCTATCATTGATCCTGGAAACTCTGATCCACAGGCTCCAAAGATTCCTGTGAGATTGCTCGGAGGTATTAGCGATCACGAGGGTAGGTTGCAAGTCTATACGGAAGGTCAATGGGGAACAGTGTGCGATTACGGTTGGACTATAATCAATGCGGCACTGGTTTGCCATCAACTTGGTTTGGCGCTAAACCCAAGAGATTGGAGGCTGCAAAGATCGGAGGTTCCTGGAGCAGGTACTTCAGAAAATGTTTTACTTTCGAATGTTCGCTGTACGGAGCATGACATTGATATAACTCAGTGTCGAGCGGAGAAATCATCTGAAGGTGACTTCGAAAATTCGTGCAGTCACGAAAATGACGTCGGAGTGAGGTGCTACGAGGGAGCTTGGGCTGGATTACGATTCGGAGTTCTAGCCGAGCGAGCGGACCTTCAATATGTTACGATTGAAAAAGCAGGCTTGTTCGACTACATGACCAACACATTCAAACCAGCTCTTCAAATGGATTTTTCACGGCATAATTTGGACAGCATCAGAGTGGTAGAAAATCTCCAGGATGGTCTCGGAGTGATTTACTCCGATATTTATGCTGGATCAGTGAACAACATAAAGAATTCTGAGTTTGCAGCAAACCGAGGAAACGGAATTAGTATTAAGCAGTTGGGCTTAAAAATTCACGGGAGCATTATTAAGGACAATCGCGGTTCTGGAATCAATCACGATTCAGTAGTTTCTGCCTTGGAACAACGTGAAATTACAAGCTGGTTCAACATGGTGCCGGATTTCAACGTCGATGACTCTGATTACAGGCCAATTATGTTGCCGCGTGATTCATACAACATTGATATTGATCAGTGGCAGATAAAGCACATAATCACCCTCCCTGTTCAGGATGACCCGACTGAAAAAATGATAACCATTCGTTGTCAACCGGGCTACGTAATTGGTGTTCAACTATTGAACCCTATCGAGAATCGCTCAACGGAAGATATTTGGATATATGATTCACTGGCTGGCAGTACGAATTCAGACATTTGGCAGGTCAAACGAGATATATCCGTTTTTCCGCTAACCACAAGCAGCTATGGGGCCATCTTAAAGTACAAAAGTGGACACAATGCAATTGGTGGAGCGGTTCTAGTACTTCGTTCGATTCAAGCTCCTATTCAGAATATGTACAATCGAATCGTTCGGGGACCAGTACCGACACTGCAAATAACGTCAACAAAGATTCAACGGAACTTCAGAGGTATCACTGGAACGTACTACAATCGCTTCTTTGGAGAGAACAGTGAGATATATTTGAGAAAGGCGAATGAATCGCTCAAGCTTGTAAATTGTGAGATTAGTCATAACCGTGAAGAAGCCATGTTCATTCATTCTCCATTCTGGGATGTTCATGAAAGTAACATTTCCGAAATAACCATCCACGTCAACAATAGCATGGTTCGAGATAACGGTCGAGGAATCCGGCAATTCTCTAAAGATCTGCGTTCGTCCAACAACCTGTTTCACTACGTGCTGCAAGATACAACTGTCGAGAGTAACTCTTTTGGCGGACTGGAACTCAGTCTTCCGTACGTTTGGCAGTATAACGAAAACTTCACGCACTCAGTGTACTTGGGTAACGATACTTGGGTACGCAATCGAAGATTCGGCATAATCATTGATGGTCACTACGCTGCTATTAACGTTTCGTCCAACATATTCATGGATAACGTGTGTGCTCATGGGCTGATCGGGTTCAAAGGTATGGAGAAGAAAATACGGATTGACAATAACCGGATTGTGAAGAATTCCGGGAAGTATCTGTTGGAGTTCCGGTCGGACAGCCAGAGTGAGATTCTGGGAGAAATACCGGCGATCGTAGCGTTCAACCACATTGAGAGTAATGAGAAGGTGGTTTCAACTCGTTCTGAGATGCGGAATTTTATTCGAGGTGATCGTGGAAATGCTAAAGATCCCACTTGCGTAATTGGGTTTGGAGGCGTTCAGAAGGTTAAAATCTATAGAAATGTGATAATGAATAACGAACAGGATTATGATCTGATTGCGGGGATCAAATCTGCCAGATTGAATAACTTTTTGGATGTTCGGGAGAATTGGTGGGGTTCACAGGACGAAGAGCATATCAAGACCCGCATTTTTGACTTTGACGATTGGAATAACCATGCTGAAGCGTTGTACAAGCCGTACCTGATAGAAGATAGTGTCGACGGAAGTGTATCGGTTGTTCATTCGAAGAACAGATCTATGGACTTGGATAACTTGGGTGGACGAATCTTCGAGGATTTGTCGATATACAGGAGGGATCAGCCATATGTAATCAAGGCAGATATTACAGTAATGCCGGGGGTCACGTTGAACATCTATCCAGGAGTTGTAATGGAATTCTCACCGAATGTTGGAATCCTTGCTCTAGGAACGCTGATAGCTCGTGGTACCCGTGACGCAGAAATTATCATGAAACCCATTCAAAGTGCTTCAGAAAATCTGAACCGAGTGGAGCGATCGCTGGAGAATATGGTAAACTATGATTCCATTCGTTTGTGTACCAACCGGAACTGCTCCGGAAGCGATAATGAAAATGATAAAGTTCGTGAAGGTTTCCTGGAGTACTATAATCACACAACACTTCAATGGATTCCAATATGTGATCGAAGGTTCACCGAACGTAATGCTCAAGTAGTATGTCGAGAGCTGGGATATGACCCCCTGGATGTCTTCTTCGGTCATGATCGTCGAATTGAGTTTCATACAAACTCGCTTACCAGAATTTGGTCCTGGGTTGAACCGATGGAGTGTCACGGAGATGAACTCCGGCTAGAAGAGTGTCCGGAAAGGTTAAATGGTCAACTTTATGGCCGGCGGCATGAATGCCAATGGGACTCGGATTTTGTGTTTATCAGTTGTAATGGAGAACCGGAGGAGCGGAATTACTGGGGAGGTGTCCGATTCGCTAATCAAGATTTTGAAGCCAGTTTGTACGAGCACAGGATACACGATGCCATAACTCATTCTACGGCGAAACCTGTTGAGAGCATATTAGAGTTTGTGAAATTGGACCGAGCTGGAATGTTGCATGGAGAGAAATCACCATCGGTTCAGACTATTTCGAAGAATCCCAGCATTAGTTTCGTCAACATCAGAAATAGTGCGCACCATGCTGTAAACTTGGTATCGCCAAGTGATGCTATACACTTAAACTATTTACATATTCATAAAGCACTAGGACAGGGAATCAACGCCATTTCTTTAACGGGAGAAGGTCGGGAAAGTGACGAATCCAGCTTCAACCCACTGAAAGATTTAGATCTCCCATACAATCTATTTTCGATGATCGACATTTGTGATACGAATAAGGAGATTACCTTGGAAGAACGAGTTGTGGTGTATTACAAATACGATAATAATCCGGTAAACTGTGTCAAGATCTTCAAAAGTGCCTACCGAGTGAAACCGCTTGGCTTTAGATTGTTGCAATCGAACTTATTCAACCACTCCAAAGAGTACGGTCGTCGAGATATGATCCAGCTGATGGACGGCGACATTTACAATGTTTCCGCGAGGACAATTGGAATGATCGATGCGGACTCCGATAACCAGAAGAAGTTGTTCAAGACGTACGAGCCTGCTCTGAGCGTACGATTAACCGCTAGTGGAGCTCCAGCCAGGCATGGTTTCATTGCGGAAGTTGTAACACTACCGATTTCTGCTATTGGGTTCAGTAAGTACATGTGGATTTTATTCACCCCTTTGGGTAATTAATAATTGGTAACTTATTTTCTCTTAGATCGTGATGCGCAGCATAACATATCCAACTCAGACATTCAGGAATGCGTTGGAGGAGGTCTTCATTACGTTACTGTTGGAGAAGTGTCACCGATATTGACATTGGAAAGGAATCGCTTCATACGTAATTGCCGTCAACTTTACGGGAACTTTTCGTCGTGTGAGGCAACTATTCGAGCGGACGTGCAGAACATGCAATCGTTGCATTTCAGGGTACGTATTGAATAATGAAGCTATTTTGGATTGAACGTTAAACTTTCATGGTTTATTGCAGAATAATCTCGTCCAAGAAAATCAAGGAGGTTTATCGATCCGAGCAGATTCTCGTGGATCCGCAACCTCTCTTCGAGGTTGGATTCATAATAATCTATTTGTGAAAAATCGCAACAGGCCGTCGTTGTACGTGGAAGGTCGTCAGTCATCTCCGTACCAGGAAGTCACCGTGCACAATAATTATTTTACTCAGAACGATGCTGCATTCAAGGATGTTGTTGTGCTGAGACAAGTAGTGTCCAACTTTAGCTACAACTATGTGCACAGTAACAAGGGAGGCAGGATCATTGAAGTTTCTGGATTTGATAGGGTGCGGCTACCAATTTATCAAACGACGTCCCATAACGGATTTTATGAGTATGTTGTAATTAACGATTGGTCGTGAATGCATTAATAAGAATTAATTTATTTTAGCAATGTGGCAACGGATTGGAGTGGAAGAGCCACGATCGTAGCAGGAACTGCGGGACAGCATTACGTAGATAACATCTTTGCAAATCCGGATAACGACTACGAAATGATAACTGTGAATCGATCAATGTAAGTGAAATTTGAATACTCTTCTCGAGGTAGAACACTCATAATCTAGACGTAGCACTCTTTTAATTTGTTATGATTTTTTCGAGTATTTTCAATTTTGTATCAAGGTAAGATACTTATTCCTTTGGGTGCATCATAATGTAATTTTGTAGGCAAAGGTTTATTCATTCTATATATGCTCTATAACAAGCCGGTTCGAACAAATCATTCAAAATTTGCATGCTTTATTCTTTCTATTTCCCATATTCCAACTAACTCTTCTGCATGACGTCAACGTGTTGTATTTGCAGATTTGAATTCCAGTTTTGGAATAGGTAGGTGTAGTTTTATTCTTCTATTAAAATTAATCTTGGCACATCTGTAAACTCATGACCATGGCAAACAAACTAATCCTATCTATCTGACCAGCACTCTGGACGTGTGGAAGACTAAAATCGACGCCACTCTGAACTACTGGAGCTACAACGAAACCCTAGCGGTTGGGTCCCGTATTCGCGATCGCTTCGATGATCCCCAACTATTGGAAGTCCAGTATCTCCCATTGCACATGAATAACCTCACCGTACTTAATGGTAAGTGCCCTCCCGGCTGGACACTGCTTATCGATACCTGTTACATGTACGTCGGTGCTCCGATGAGCTTCCGCGAGGCACGCGACTTCTGTCGATCGGACAATGCTTCGCTTCCCTTCATCCATGGAGACAAGAATGCGCTGTGGTTCTTCCTCGAGCAACAATCCCGCTATCTCCGGTCGGCCGAGAAGGTTTGGATTCAGGATCCGAACTATATCGATCAGTGCACTTCATTCATCTACCGGAACGTGGAAATTGAAGAGTGCTACGAGCGGCATGCTTTCCTCTGCGAGATTGATCCTAAGGTATGTAGACTGATGGTTTTCTAAATGAACGTGCTTAATACATGTCTACAATTTTAGGTTGAGATTGATCCATTGTTCTGGGCAGCCGATACCATTGCGGTCGTAATGCTTTCGTCGTTGTTAGCGGTGTTTCTTTTCATGTTGTGCATCTGCGTCTGCTGGGTGTATAAGTCACGCTACCGGCAAAGTCAGCGGCTGCAGCGCCGACACAGCATTCGTCAAAGTTTACGGAGCTTAAACAGCATTGATCCGCAGGGGTCGATTCGAAGACGAAATTTTGTAAGTATTATGCGTTTTGTATGTATTTGTCGGCACTAACCTGGAACACAAGGCTTCTGTGGATTTGTTTTGTTTATTGTTATCTGTAAATATGCATTGAATTCAAATACAAAATTATTTGATCACTTTGGTGTGTTTTAGTGGAGTAAATTGGAGGGAAGCCAACAACACGATAGTGTTTTGTAGTCCAAGTATGCCAGTTTTCACATAGGAATCGTAGAAATTCCTAATCCTTAAACCTAAAAGTTCAGTGTTGCTGAAAGTCGGATCGAATAATTCTAATCTGCCACCAACAACAGCAACCGTTCGCTAACTGGGCTAAGTGCAGATTGTTGGGACGTTGTGGGCCTTCAGGAGAGGAAGCAGCCGCTTCTGGAGGCACTCTTTTATGTACACCTGTCCGTTCATCGTGTCCTGGGTCACGAAAGGTGCACTCCGCTTCCCGCACGTGCAGATGGCTTGCCAAACCAGGTATTTCTTCGCAAATTTGGACATCTTCTGAGTGCGGACATGCTCCGGAACGCTGAACTTATCCTTGGCCGTGAAAAACAGGTTGCCGGGGATCTGTTTGAAGTCGGCCTTCACATATGTTTCGTCGTCCATGATGCAGCATTCAACTTTCGTCAGCATGTTGAGGTACAACTTCCTGGCACGGGTTTTGGCGGACTTGTTCTGCTTCTCGTCGCGATTAGGGGCCTTTTGTACCTTGAACGTTCGAAGCCCAGCCTTAGTTTTGGCCTTCTGGACAAAACTTCGGCTTAGGTGCAGCTTCTTAGCCACATCCCGAACGGAGGCGTTCGGATTTCGGTTGAAGGCCCCAACTACGCGGTTGTGATTTTTGGTGTTGTACGGAATACTTTTTCCTTCACTTCTGGGCTTCCGATCGGTGGTCAACCGTTCCTCGAACCGCTTAATCACTCGCGACACCGTGGAATTCGCGATTCCCAACGTTTTAGCGATGGAACGATGCGAGAGATCCTTGTTCTCGTGAAGAATGCGCAAGATTTTATCACGCACGAGCTGTTCTTTCGACTCCATTTCCGCGAGTTTTGATCACAGGACTTTAAAACTTGCAGGATGTAAATAATGCACTATGAACTAAATCCACCCAAATTTTCCCTAAATTCTACCCTACGGTTAAAAAGTAAGAGCAATTTCATAGTGTGGCAATTTCATCGTGGACACCCTTTAAGCCGCCATGCAATCTCATTTCGCTGCGGCGGCGGCAAAAAACGCTGCAGTTTGGGGAGGCCTTAAGCCCCTAATAACGTAACCCATACCAACACACTCTCAAATATTCTGTCAAAATAACACAGCAAATCAAAACAAAAACAAAGATACTAGAATCGAAAGTTACCGAAAAGCGCAGGGGTGTATTGCAAGGTGAAGACTACAAGATGTACTTCGGACCTAGGGGTTCTACAACAGTGAAACAATTTTAAATCGCTAGTTTCATACAATCCCGTTTCATTTTACTCAATTTTTGATTACAATTGTATACTATCTTTTTTTCTTCCACGGAAATGTTACTCAATATTCGTAAAAATGGATCAACTCATTTTTTGAGTAGATCCACTTTTTAACGAAAATTGAGTAACATTTCCGTGAGAGAAAAAGAGATAGCATACAATTGTAATCAAAATTTGAGTAAAATGAAACGGGAGTGTATTGATTGTTGGTTATGGGATGTAATCTCAGCCTAGCACTACACGCAAAAAAAACCGCAGTAGAAACTACCATTTCGAAGGTTAAATTAAGCGCAAACACCAACAATTTTCACCTGACTATAAATGCGTTTGATTTTACCATGCCGGCGATTAGATCGACCATGGTGCGGTTGATATCAATATTAGGTCTGTCAAATATACCACAAATGTTGAAGGTTTTACCATAAACGTAGTAAATTTGACTGAAATTTCATGGTAGTTTTGAAGATAGACATAGTCGGGTAAAATGGTAGTTTTTACTACAAGATTTTTTTCTGTGTATCATTCGGCACATGTACCAAATATGTCATGTTCACATTATGATGATTCATTTTGAAGCAACAGAGACATTATTCATCGATTAACAGTTATACCAACAATCAATGTGCAACTAGCGATTTGAAATTGGTTCACTGTTGTAGAACCCCTAGGTCCGTAGTATACCTTAGTCTATGGTTATACACTTTCGTGAGATTCTCGATTTTCTTAACTTTCAATGTTGGTATTGGTAAAATTTTCAATTGGTCTGTAAGATTAAGTGGTTGTATATTTTTAAAATGGTTCATCTAAACTAAATCTGTTATAGGAATTTAGATATTTAGACTATCAAGGCCGACCGATCAGAAGGGAAAGTCATTTGAATGTTTTAAAGAAGCTTTTTTCTATAAGATATGTGAAATTTTCTTTCAAATGAAGAGTACATAGCTGTAAATGCAATACTTCTAAAGACTGAAACCTAGTAGATGAGACGAAGTTGTATCTACGAATATGGTGCTTATAGACCGACATTACATCCACACCCCTAGAAACATTTCGTCTTAATAAAGTTAGTTGTTTAACTAGCCGAACTGTTACGTAGTTCGGAACAACTAGTATCTTAGTAACCTTAACTTAGCAAGCACATAAATAAATGGTGTTCCGATCAAAATTTGGGCAAACAGTAATGTATGTGAGTCGATCAAAGTTTTTATTAATAAGTCAAATTCTTTTTCTTTTTCAAGTTCAGTTAATACAGAATACAGGAGGAATATTCAGCTGAGCTTCCTTTTTACCGAATTCGAATTGCCGGGTCTTTCGTTTAACACCTGCCATAAGATTTTGTACAGTCTCCTTGTCCACTTCATTCGCCGCAGAACGCCAGTTTGCCTTGAACTGTTTCTCGCTCACAACAGCTTTTTGAGTCTTCTTAAGGTTCCGCTTGACGATGGCCCAATATTGTTCGATTTGGGCGGAGCTCTGGCGTGTTGGGAGGGTTCTTGTCCTTGGGCAACACTTGAACGTTGTTGGCAGCATACCACTCCATGGCCTTTTTTCCGTAATGGCAAGATGCCAAATCCGGCCAAAATAAAACGAAACAATTGTGTCGCTTCAGGGAAGGCAGTAGACGTTTTTGTAGGCACTCGTTCAGATAAATTTCCTGGTTGACGGTTCCGGTCGCAATTTGAACGTTGCTCTTCCAGCCACAGGTACAGATGGCCTGCCACACCAGATATTTCTTCGCGAACTTTGACAGTTTAATGTGCTTGAAAATATCTGCCATCTTTCTCCGTCCGGTTGCCGTAAAAAAAATCCTGTTCAAGAAGCTGTTTAAAGTCTGCCTTGACGTAAGTTTCATCGTCCTGTACCACGCAATCAAACTTCGTCAGCATCGTCGTGTACAACTTTCGCGATCGTGCTTTGGCCGACGTGTTTTGTTTATCGTCGCGATTTGGAGTCACCACTTTCTTGTAAGTCGACATTCCAGCTCGTTTTTTAGCTCTATCCACGGTTGAAGGCGCCATTCTCAGCTTCTTTGTGACATCTCGGACGGAGAGGTTGGGGTTCCGCTCGAAACAGCGAGCAACTCTTTTTGTCGTCGCTGTGGCCTCCGGCTCTCGATTTTCCCCCGATCCAGCTTTCCTGGCTGTTGACATACGTTTACCGAACACTTTTAATACATTGGTAACAGTTGATTTAGCCACATTCGCATATTGATGCGTTGCTTCTCTTTCTTCGATGACATTTTGATAACTGAAGTGCTAATCTCAAAATCAAAATAAAGGCATGATTCTACACGCACACATCTTCAAAATAAGGCGTGTGCAAAATTTTGTAATGCACGATGAAAGGAAATGCGTCAAGTTTAAGTCGACCAAATGTTGATCGAAATACCCTTTAGTTGAATATCTTTTGCATCTCAATTACATTATGAGTAACAATGAATAATATAATCGAACGCTACATATTAGGATGATATATGGGACACGTACCCTATTTGACAAAAGACTTCGGACTGCTGGGAAACGTGAAATGAGCTACCGATAGCGTGGTTGCAGCCAACAATGGTTATATGTTGATTACGGGACTAATTCGATCTGTCACTTTGTCTCCACTTTTTCGATCCGCCGTGTTTATTTGGCCTTTTGTGAATCGGTATAGAATGAGTTACATTTATTGAAGTTTAGGAATAGTCTTAATTTTGGCTTTGTTTTACTCAAATTATCTATTCGATTTAGATAGGTGTCAGCGAAGCTTTGCAGTGTAGCTATTTTAATACAGATTGAAACTATCTGGAAAATATAAATGGAAGGTGCTTGAAAAGTGATTTGATCATCGATATTAATTTTGGGTAGCCTATACTTTGTACCAATACCAGAATATCACCATATTTGACGCAGATCTAAACAAGACGCATTTTTTAATTTAGTAGACGATTAAGCGAATTTAACTCTGCTTTTCACCTTAAAAAGAATTTTGGTGTTTTTGTTCATGTTCGTTATTAACATGGTTAGGGGGGAGGTAGATCATCGAATCTTCCAGTCCGCCTCTTAACATCTTGCTATGAGTTACCACGTGATTACACACCGAATGCCTGTCAAAATTCCAAAATTGGAAGACGTCTGTATTGAATTATCTCATAGTATAATATTCCGCCCACTATATCACAAAACATTGCGATTGGTTGAGCGGATTAGAGATAATGAGATCACCGTCTCCCCCGGTTGGTCCTAAACAGATGAGCTTGGAAATCAACAGAAGCATACAGTTGACAGAAGGCACGAAATATTTCTAAGGACGCAAATTTCACCAAATCCTTCAATTGTAATTTATGGTGTATATTGCTCTTTGGGACGTTCAACTTGTTGCAGTTATCAGTTGCAGTAGTAAAATAGTTTTTAGAATGCAATTGCGTGGATGATTTTCAGAAGCTTTTTTGAGCTGCATTACTACTGATTTGGCAACACTAGTGTACTTCTTTTCAAACCAGACCAGCCCTAGGACCTGATAGTTGAAGTTAAACTGCCACAAGGTTTTGCCTGTGCCCACGTCCAATGAACCAATGAACGAATAAACGTCCAATGAATGAATTCTTATTACATATAAAAGAAAACCGATAGTTATCTATTTCAGGATACTGGGATGCAAGATCATTGTAGAATTCTTCGTTCTTGTTAAAGTGCTGTAGCATATCAAATATGCCTCCCCATCTAGTTTTAGCATAAAGCGGTGGCAGCGATTGACTTCGCAAGTCGAATACTTGCTTGAACATGATTTTTAGAAAATTCTTAGCAACTGAAGTACAGTGATGTAAGTCCGAATCACAAGATTTGATTACGCCTGTCACCGCTAATTGCATAGTGTGAAACAGCGCACCGAACTAGCGTTATGCTATTGAAGAACTCTCTTTTGATAGCTTCAGTCCAGTCGATGGAGCCTTCTGGAACGTCATTCACACCCTCTTCAATGGCCAAGTTTAAAACATACAGCTGCAAATACGACTGTAATTGTTTCACAGTAGCGACCACATTTGCACCGTTGTCGCAGGTGATTGCAAAGATTTGCTCTAACGAAATTGCGTAAAAAGCAAGCATCTCTTCAATTTTCATTTTTAGGAATTTTGTTGTATGTCGTTCATTCACCTCGATCGTACCTTAACTATGAAATATGAAATGATTTTACGTATTTTATTCACAAAAATGTTTAGATATACATTTACCGATTGTGTAAATAACAATTTTTTGTCTCTCCAGATCGAAAAATTGAATATTTACTCCTACGATGTGGCGTCCATTTCGAGTAGAACTGTCAATCTTCAAGCAAAGCAGTTTGCATTTGATTTGGTTCTTAACTGCATTACGTATCATAGCAGCCGCAGCAAACAAGTGTAGCGTGATGTTAGCTCGGTTTATACGACTACAGCAACTGTTCGCTAACTGGGTGCTGTTTAACTGGGCTGCTTTTTAACTGGGCGTTCGCTAACTGGGCCCAGTGAAAAAGCAAATATACTTAAAAAATCAGCATTTGACATTTTGTTGTCAAAATCAGCAAGGGGCATGTAAAAGGCAGGAGAGGTTCGTGGAGGAGTGAAAAATTGTTAAATTGTACGAAATTGAGTCGTAATTCCATACAAACTGAGTCAAATATTTTGCACATTCGGGTGCACAATAAGCTACATCGCATTAACGTATAAGGCATAAAAACATTGAATTTATGTATTGTGCAATGAAATATCCCTACCGAAATCTGATCGAAAGCCCCCTTGAAATTTATTTACATTTGAAATGTCAGCCCAGTTTTCGAGCACCATCCGCTAACTGGGCTGTGCACTTAGCCCAGTTAGCGAACAGTTGCTGTATTAAGAACATTACTGATAGGGTCGAGGAGTAGCCTGAACCCTTCCCACTTAGCGCAATTTGAAGAGACGTGATGAAGGATGACAAGTTCAGCAATTGCTTTCACAAAAATTTGTCAATCAATGGCAATGAGTCACTTTGAAATCTTATTCCTTTTCTCAATTAGTTCCATTTCTTCGCGAAATAATCCACGAGCCTTAGCTAGCTTGCCTCAAAGCTCGGAGTCAAATTTGTTGGCAGGTTGACGGTACTTACACAAATTGCTCGTATCAATCGCGCATATAACAAACCCGTTTTCTGAATCGCTACAATCTTCTTTTAAACTTACTAGGATTGTCTTTCTATCACCAGCTGGTGATGGTTCTGCCACACGCGGTTCTGGTCGTGGTCTTCCGAAGGTCCTCATTGAGATCGACTGGCCATTAGGAGTTTAAGGGACCGCCAAGTACGTGTACAGAACATATTCTGTTCTGCCTACATCAGCCTCACAGAAAAACAAGTGCTTCTTTACCACCTTGATTTCTGAAATAAATGTAGACCAATAGACTCATGTTTGTTCTGAATGATGTTTTAAATGATTTAAATTTCTAAAGCTTCTCTATTAATCGGATGGAATTTATCGTCAACATGTTAATTTAATTTTATAATGCTTATTTTATGCTTTCAATCGCCAGCCAACCGATGTTTAAACATTGTAAGTGCACCCATACTAACAAGCAAAATTCACCATAATTGCACTGTACATCTACTATCGATATTAGCCTATTTCTAATCACCTTTCAAAATATCTGCAGGTTGTCTCTCGTTCGACGGACACGCTGAAATCCGCAACCACCGGTACGACGGACTACAAGAAAATGGCTTCGAACGGTTCGATTGAATCCGTGGATAAGAGTGTCCTCAGCTCGGAAACCAACTACGATATGTACGATAAACAGCAATACACTAATGAGTACACGGAACAGCTGAAAAGTGAAATGGGATATGGCGAAGCGACCGTCAATGGAGGAGCCGACTTTATGCAGCATCCACATGATGACAGTCCAACACGGCCGAAGGTTTACGGTTTACCGGATTACAGTTCCCACGGGGGAAGCACCGCTTTTGAGCTTGCGTTTAGAAATGAAGGCTTTCGGGACAATTCAACCACTTACTCAGGGGTGACCAGAAATAATTCCATCAACACTGCTATCAATGAAGACACTCCCATCATTCATCATCAAGGTGACAACGATGAAACTGGGCCAGATTTCTACGGCGATTCAAGCACTTTACCAATGCGAGTCAGAGGAGATAACCTTTCGTTTCTGAACGAACTGAAAAATCGCCTGCCGGAATACCAACCACTGCCACCGAGCAACGGTCATAGTAGTTTCCTGCCCGCTCCCCCTGATCCACCATCAAACAACACATCACAGCTTACTTCAAGCACACTGCCATACGATCAGAAGATTGATCGGCTAAATTTCAGCGCTCCTCACGAGTACCAGCAACCGTCAATTCAGGTTCGAAGACCTTATGGTTTTGAACAATCCACACCCAGTGCTGATGCCCGGGATATTCGGCGTCCGGATTCCTACATGAGGGCGGTAAAAAAGTACGCAACTCCGGGTAGGGAGCGAGAATCCATCATCCCTCCACCCCGTGTCGAAAGCAACGGCAGCCGTAGACCAAAGACTGTTTACGAAGCATCTCCCGAGCAGGAACAACAGCAGCAGCAGCAGCAGAAAGGTGGCCAACGACAACGGACCAACTATGCTAGGTCCCGCTCTGAAGCATTGCTCGAAACCAACTTCGATGAAGCGCTGCCCCCAATGGCAGCCATGCTCAGCCCTGATAGTCGAAGCTATTCCCAACCACTCGAGACTGCTATGTAAGGAACTGATTTTTCCGATTAAGTAACTGGGCATGCTATCTAATGCATTCCGCCTTGAAAAGTCACACATTTTTGTACAGAATAACATTAGAATCGAATCCATCGAATAGGAAGCTTACATTTAAATTCGTTCTCACTAAATCGATATCGACCGAAGCTTCCATACTGAGAGCTTCGCGAAAATCATAAAAGCATCATGATTTACCCATACAGACAACATAAAATAAGAATTTATACGGTTTTGTGTGCTTTTCACCATACGGCGAATGCGCGTGTGCATGCTGGGGTGAAAAGCTTACGAGCATGAACCGAAAAACCGGGAGGTGAATCCGTACTCTGTGCATTAGTCGAACTTAAGTGTCTTGGTTTATAGTAAATATAACTGTGTACATAGGAATAGAAACTGGAAGACCGACGTGAAGAACAAGACAATTGTGATCGCGATAGCATATATACTATACTAGGCAACAGCGTACGATCAAATCAAGATCGCGCGATTTATTTACAAGCAAACAAGTCAGAAGGAACATCACGATCGAATCGAGCCGGACAACGTAAACAAGGAACGTGTTTTTTTCTGCTACCGATATGGCTTTGTAGAGTGTGTTTGAAAGAATGGTTTGTTATACTGCCTCTAAGCAGGTCAATGAAATGTATTCCAAACAGATTTGAGTTGATAATGGTCGGAGTAGATCTTTCACGATGATGTAAAAGTACCTCCCTCGAAACGGTTCCATCGGTGAAGCACGTGCTGTCTCATTTCGTTTGATTTGATTAATGCACTCCTGTTAGCATTATCTTTATTATTATACCTCATATGATGCAAATTGACCGCACAACAATCAGCGCAGAGAGGAAGCAAATGGTTATCATGTGTTTTCTAGGTTTCAAATAAACTACCGTGTGGTGCTCAACCATGGAACGACTAAATTTGACTCATTTGTTAAAAGAATTCATTTTTTGTACATGCGATCTACAACTTTATTTCAGTAGGGACGGCTCTATAGGAAAACATTCATGGGCGAAAAAAAATGTATAGTTTCAAATGGGTGGTTAAAGGTCATCATACGGTATATTTTTACAACCTTACGCGAAATGAAGATTAATCGTTTATAGGAATGCGAGCCGTGGAAATTTCCTTGCCTTCTAATTGTCGATCATCGCACTATAAAGAAAAGCATTTCGGTTCTTCACCAGCAGCGTTCAATAAAATAGTATTTTAATCAAATAGGTAGTTACGTAAGTCAATGTTGTACCGTCCAATGATTTTCGTATTTATTTTGTAATTTCTGTATTATAATACTAATAGCCGATCGATAAAACGAGTTCTGAAGTAAGATACGAGAAAAATATTGTTAAATTATTTTTCGAAATCGATTAAAATGAACAATAAAAGATGATACTTTATAGCGTTGACGCAGAAGTTGTTTTGATACAGATAACATATTGGATAACTACCCTTGACGAATCCGAAAGTTGATTAAATAAAAAGAATTTTGTTAGTAAAGAGAATGGCGACTGGTAAGTAAAGTAATTTTAAAACTGCCTATGATTTTTGCTTTTCTATCTCTTTAAGAAGAGTATAATGATTGCTTAAAAATTTGCTGTTCTCATAGAACGCTATTGATTTTTGTAGAAATCGGTCATTTGATTACGGAGATATCTGAAGAACACGGAGGATTACGTAGATACAAGAAAATGGTGAAAACGATTTGTTAGTCTATCACACTTATTTTTGTCCTCGTTCGAACCGTGTTTTCCATACAGAAACTTCTTTTTTTCAACAGATCAAACAAAAACAAGAATATGGGTTAGGGTGCTCTGAACTTTGGATATACCATCTGGACTGGTTAAAAAAAACTATTTTATGCGTTTCAAAACAAATCTCGAGTACTTTTTCAAACAGATGTGTCTGATTTTTGTAAACAAAGAGGGGAAGTAGTATTCAAACATTAAATTCTTGAAACCCTTAGCACTTTCTTGCAAGCTAGGGCCACCAACACAACAAATAACATTTTTCTAACATGATGGTATGCTACTTTCCGTGAGGGTGCTGAGAGTTTTGAAAAATATACGTTTGAATCTTACTTCCCCTCTTTGTTTGCAAAATCAGATACGTATGTTTGTAAAACAACTCGAGAAATCTTGATTATCGCTTTGAAAATAAGCTCCCTTTAAATCAATACAAGTATGCCAATGGTTACTATATTTTCCATACACTAGCCTCGGCCGGAATAGCCTTTAGTTCCTTCAGCGATTTTTTTATGTCCTCAATCGGCTCATGGCGTGTTCTCCGAAGCGTGTGTTTATGTTTCGGAAGCAAACAAAAAATCACAGGTTGTCAAATTTGGTGAATACGGTGGTTGTGTGATGACTTTTATTTTTTGTTTGGCCAAAAACTCCGCTTGAATGTGACAGTGCTGAAAAATCCATGAATTGTCTGCCCATAAATCCGGCCCTTTACGACAAATTGCATCTCGTAGACGCTTCAATTTGGCGTCGTTTTGTTCTGATAACCCTAACATGGGTGTATAATTGGCGCTGAACTCATCGTGCGACACCTCAAATCACATGCGAATTAAAGAATGGTGGTCAAATCGCGTGTCGAAGGACTGTTCATTTTATAAAGAGGGCACTTTTATAACGCGATAAAAATCAGAAGCTTTGCTCAATTTTGATGGAATTCGCTTCATCGTGTAATTCAATACACTGACAGACGACTGTCATTTTTTATCTGTGTCAAAACAGTTTGTGTTTAGCAAAATGGAGCGAATTGAAAAGGAGACTAGAGTTTTGATTATTCAAAAGTACTATGAGGGACTGTCTTGTAGACATATTGCTCAAATCGAAGACTGGTGTGCACAAAATCATCAAAAAGTTTGGAGAGGAGCATACTATGGACGATCTGCCAAGATCCAGAACCAGAAGCGGCCCTGTCAACCCGCAAAAGGAGAAGAAATGTGTTGAGCTTCTGTTATCTGAAATATTGAACTCAGTCCGACAGGTTGCCAAGAAACTGGGAGTATCTGTTGGATTTGTCCAAATCTTCAAAAAGAGAAATAACATCAGGACATACAAGAAGCAAAAAATGCCAAAATGCAACGCGGAACAGCTGGAACGACCCAAAGAGCGATGCCGGAAGCTTAATAAAATGTTATGAAAGCATCCCAATCATTGCATTTTGATGGATGACGAAACATATTCTTCATATAAGTTCTTCTGTATCATGAACAAAACGTTCCCCCACTGTTCTGGCTTGATCTTGCACCTGCTCACTATGCTTCGCGGGATCTGATGAAGGAGCATGGTATCAATTTTTTGCAAAAAGAGGATAATCCACCAAATTGTCCTGAATTGCGTTCGATCGAGCGCTACTGGGCAATAATCAAGCGGCACCTCCGAGGAGATGGCAGAGAGGCCCAATCTGTCCATGAGTTCAAACAACAGTGATTACTACACAAAAAACCGTTTTTGAATTTGATCATTAATAAATAAAACATCTGCAAAACAATGTGTCCTCTTTATAAAATTAACAGTCCTTAGGATAATATCCAGCCATCTTCGCACTTATGTATGATGTATAATGATGATTTGCATTTGTCATTTTAGCACGGAAACTAACGTTTTCATTAATAAAAAATGGACTGATTTGAGCGGTTTTTCATCCGATTACCCTGCCACCTGGTGAAAAGTTCACCTATGCATCGCAAATCGTAGTAACTCTGTTGTGTACAGAAAAAAAACTCAGTGTTATCTGTTGGTTTGCAGCAGCCATCGCAAAAACAGTTATACTTATGACACACTATTTACATTTTTCACTCTTGTTTTGTGAATTACACTAATGTTTTTGTTATTCAGAAAACCTTATGGGGACACTGTTCTAAAATTGCGATTGGAAGTATTTTTCGAGGAAGTTATTAATTAATTTGTGGACAAGTGTCGATATCAATTTCAAAGATGATTCAGAAGAAGAGTTATTATCTAGTTATCACCAATTAATTTATGCGTGACTATACTGAAGCTATTGACAACATTATTTCTTCGAACATTTAACATTCAAAGGTTGCTGAATAGATATGCAGTGATCTATTTCACTTCAACGATTTTATTTCGAAGTTTTTTGACCTTCTGGTAAAGCATTTAAACTATTTCCTTTGCTTTTAGTACCCTAAGTGGGACATTTTTCAGAATCGAGGATCACATCTCTTAAACGACGGGAGATGAATCTAAGGAATTGTAATTCCTACATGAGTTTGTGTCCTATCCCATAGTAAGATGTGAACGGTAGGGAGATGGTGTTTACCATATTTTAAAATGTTGTCATGAGCAATGAATATCATTATGATCATATGAATGATTTTTGTATAGACTGCTTCTTCGGTTTGACAGTGATAAAAAAATGCTGAAATTCTGAGATGTTTCCTCCTGAACTTTTGGCAAGTTTTCTCATGAACTTCTTGGCAGTCACTCCTGATGTTCTCGAAAATTTAAATCTTACAAGCCAACCTTACCTTCCAGAAACATGTGGTAAGTTTTTTTTCCTGAACTTAGTTACTTTCTAAACTTCTGATAAGTCTCATCCTGAACTGTGAAGAAAATTTCTCCAAATTTTGGGAAAGTTTTCCCCAGAATTTCTTGAAAAATTTTCTTAAATTTTTTGGAAGTTTCTGCTTGAACTTTTGAGAAGTCCTCTTCTGAACTTTAGGGAAGTTTTCTCCTGAACTTCGGGGAAGTTTGTTCCTGAATTTTTGAAAAATTCCTGCTTGAACTTCTAGAAAGTATCCCGTTTATTTCTTGAAAGTTTCTTCCTGTTTTTCTCAGAAGTATCTACTTGCACTTCTGGAAATTCTTAAATATCTAGAACACCTCATTCTGAAATTCTGGAATGTTCGATTCTGAACTACAGGAAAGCTCGCTAACACTTCTGGGTAGTTCCAACTAAACTGTTGGGTAATTTATTGAGGAACTTCTGGGAAGTCCTCTCCTGAATTCCTGAATTTTTTTGAGAATTTCCTTCTTGCATTCATAGGTGTTGCCCTTTCTGGTAAGTTTCTTTCTGAAATTCGGGGAAGTTTTTTCCTGAGCATATTCTTTCTAAACTTCTGATAAGTCCCATCTTGAACTCCGAGGAAACCTTTTTACCGAAACTTTGGGAAAGTGCTATCCAGAATATCTAGGACACATCCATTACATTTGTTCGAAGGTTCTTCCTGAACTTCTGAGCTTTTGAGAAGTTTTCTCCTGAACTTCGGGGTAGTTTGTTCCTGCATTTCTGAGTATGTTTTCCTCACACTACTAGCAAGTACCCTCTTTGCCTCGGGAATATTTGTTTTGTCTTTTGAAAGGTTTCTTCCTTAACGACGAGAAATTGTCATTCGGAAATTCTGAAATAATCTGTTCCGAACTTCGGGAAAACTCTCTAGCACTTCTGGGAAGTTTTTTTTTTCGGAATCTCTGGATTTTTTCTCCAAAACTTTAGAGAAGTTCTCTCTTCAGCTTCTAAGGCGTATCGTCTTGAGCTATGTGGAAGTTTGTTTCTGTATTTTTGAAAAATTATAGGTAGTGCTCTCCCTGGTTAGTTTCTTCCTGAACTCCGGGGAAGTTTTATCTTACACTTCTGCATCTTGAATTCCTGGGAAGAACTCCAGAACCTCTGGAAAGTTCCGAACTTCTATGAAGTCCTCTTTTTAAACTTCTTCCTGAATCGGTGATGAACTAGCCCAGGAGTCTGAAAGTCACCTTAATAAAGAATAAAAAAAACTTCTTCGTGAAGCTCTTAGAAGTCCTCTTCTGATTTTCGAGGAAGTTATCTCCTGAACTTCTGAGAACTTTGTTTGGTCCTGTTTTTTTTAAGTATTCCTGCTTGAACATCTATCAAGAGCTCCCTATACTTCTGAGAATTTGCTGTCTAACCTTCGGAGAAGTTTTATTTTTTCCCGGAGGTCTCTTTCTGAAGCTTTGGGAAGTCTTCTTCTGAACTTTCTAGGATATTCTGCATATTATTTTTCTATACTTCTAAGAATCTAGGACCAATTGCATAAATAAGATAAACAATGCTCCGTATGTGATAAAATGGGCTTCGTTTACTAAATCTCGGTTTGCTAAAGAAGCGAAACCCGCTGAATCCCGTTTACCATTCGTTGGCATACTGCCAATTAGCATAACCTTGGGTTGAAATGGGCAATAAAAACGATTTAGAGAAGCATTGTGCGAAAAAATGGGATAGTCTAAAACGTCCTATGTGGGTATAATATTGTAAATAACTTTCCGGTTCGAAAATTTACCAACGGCATTTTTGGAGAAGCAATGACGAAAAAATCAGTGCCAATTTATTCCAAGCATGCATAATGGACTGCCTTCCCCTACGTTTTCTCATGCATATGCAGGTAATCAAAAGC
This sequence comes from Aedes koreicus, assembly GCA_024533555.2. Taxonomy (NCBI): domain Eukaryota; kingdom Metazoa; phylum Arthropoda; class Insecta; order Diptera; family Culicidae; genus Aedes; species Aedes koreicus. The sequence continues at coordinate 190,723 of JAHHFK020003701.1, forward strand.
AAGTGAAGCTACGGGTATTAACATGTTCAAAACATTTACCTAAGCAGTTTAACGTTTATTACACTTATTTACCCGTTTTATTCAAAACACCTTCAATCGAACTCCTGCAGCTCCACCCTCCCATTGCTTATTTGCAGTATGTCCGCCTTTCCAGCCGATTGCTGAGATTGACTTTCCCTCCCTCAAAAAGAATAAGCAACACATTCTTCTACAACCACCCATCACACCCAAAACGGCAAACGGCAACAGAAATTCGAATGTACTCTCGCAAAATACTCCACAGATACAACACTTACCCATTCACGCGTTATTCCAGTTTTCAGTTGCCGTTTCACCCTGCCTCAACCTCTACTGTTTTGTTCTGATAGCCAAGTATTGCTTTGCATCGTTCCGTGTCGTTTATACTACACTTGGAACACATACGAAATGTTTTTAAAATAACCTCTAAAAACTTGCTTAGCAAGATGTGGACAAGACAAAATCGTTCCGTTCGAGTGAGGTAAAAAAAACACTCTGTACACAGGAGTAAGTATATATATTTGGAATATTCAATTTATGTTCTTTTTCTTGTGACATTTGAACGCTACCGTACGCTGCCAATTTTCAGCCTGCTCTTTGGTTGAGAATTTCTAGCGACTTTTTTTCAACAGGGCGAATGTAACAATGAGATACTCTCTTGGTTTCCTTTCGCTTTCATCCACTACAACATAGACTTACGTTTTTCGTTGTACTATAAGTATAGCATGCCAGCTCTGTTGTCTTTCGATCTGCACTAAGGAAGTGGAACGTTTTATTATAACGCTGTAATTAATGGTTACAGCCATTAAGAAAGAGAGAGGAGCGATCTCTTATTGTGACATTCGTCCTAACGAAAAAAGTTTCTAGATTTGATTGGCATGGACCTAAAGATAGCATATTTCTACCCCAAAAAAGAAAAAAAGAAAGGGGGGGGGGGGGGGAGATAGGGGGGGGGGGAGGGGGGACCCAAATAAGGGGTTTGAAGCTCAATAAAATAGGAAAATGAAACGACTATCGTTTTCTTGACATGTGGACTTTTCTACGGCCTCCACATAAAGGTTTCAACAGTTTGTAGTGATCAATTAAATAGTTGTTTACGCAACAGATGACTTGTACCAAATTTCAAACTGTAATTCTTTCCAAGCTGCTTATTTATCCCTGCCGGAATACCTGTGGCCGGATCAAATGAAAGGAATCTACACACAGTGGTTATCTGTATTCACTATGTTGTAAGAGAACTCTTTCATTGCTGTGAAGGACCTGAACTGAAGTTTACAGTTTTCTAAAGAAGCTGCTAATCAGCAGGTGTGCTACTAAACTATCTGAGTATAACCGTTTAATAGTGAGCAGTTGTGAACCCCTTGCACGATACTTGTTTATCTTCTTTGCTTATTCAGAATTTCACGGATCTGTTTGGAATATTGAGCAGCACAGTCAGAATATAACGCGGGCCATGGATGAATTTGGTTGCATTTGGGAGAAAAATAATCCCAATAAGTTTGGTAAGCTTATATTCAGGTAAATGTTGTTTTCCTTCTATATTTCAATAGATTTTAATCATTTGTCAGCATTTAACATATTTAAATCCCGCCTTTTTTCTTTTTTAAATGTTAGCAAGGTTGTTTGGGTTCCCAGCACTTTCTGCAATAGAATTCAAGTAACTTATTCAAACCTTTGTGCTGAGAGAAGCGGGTCTCCAACATTGAACGTTTTCGGCGAAACGTTGAATGAAAGTGGCTTATTTTGGTAAATTCTCCACA
>JAHHFK020003701.1:197500-288958 GCA_024533555.2 Aedes koreicus
GTTAATATTGGAGGAGTGTTGTATCAACATGCGGTTTAAAGACAAACATTTTTCTTGTTTGTATTAATATCTACGATGTTTTGATAAAACACGGAGTAGGTTTTTTTTTATATGATGGTTTAAAACTCGACCGGCTTGACGTGCCGCCGCAAGGGCGTAGTTGGGATTCTTTGTCAAGACCCGAAGCTAAGAGTCAGTTCCATTGTGGTTATATCATAGCAATTAGTTTTTCTCTTTTTTTTTTTTTTTTATTTTTTTTTTATTATTTTTTTTTATTTTGGTATGGTATTTTATTGTTTTTTTTAATTTTTTTTTTTGTTTAAATAAGTTTGTTTTATTAGTTGAGGAGAAGGGAGGAGAGTAGATAGTATTTTTAGTATTATTTTTTTATTGGATATATTTAGTATATGGACATAGGAGGAGTAGTATTAATTTTAATTTCTCGTGGCTATGATACATTGTCTAAACTTTCAGGTTCATAATGGATGCGCAAGCCCGTCTACAATTGCAGCAAGACAACAATTTGCAGACATGTAATTACAAATAGAATAGTTATTATCATTTTATGGTTTAAGATCTCTTCACTTTATTTTATATGATACTTTAGATGAAATTTCAGCTTCACATTTATGCATCTTTGTAAGCATCTTTGTTTTAGACCACCTAACCCACACTATGTGGTATGTATGTTGTTGCTGATTGTCACTGAATTCACGTTTTTGATAACTACTATCAATTTTTATAATTTTCAATGATTACCCTTATAATCAATGCATATGTTATTATAGTTAAGCTAATTTTTATTTTATAGGTAATGTATATTATTATATTATTTATTTATTTAATTTTTATAATTTTTTTAGGTCATCGCAATTTTAGTTCTCATATTTTGCATTTCTAATTTGTTCCCTGACTTTCTCGTTCTATGCTAAATATAAAGTAGTTTCCTCACCACATAAAGCTTCACCCGTCACTTCATCCGTTACTTATTTTCAACTGTCTTTTAAATCTTCAAATTTGCTCTTTTCTTTTTTTTAAACTTATTTTCAGTTGGATATTGAATGTTATGACACAATATTTATTGTCGTTGCTTTTGTTTCTATTGATATTTTTTTTTCAGGGTGCTCGGGCGGTTTTTTTTTTCGTTCGGGATCAGGGCGATGTTGTGGGATGTTTTCACTGTATGCTACTTGCCAACCGAAACACAGTGAACACATTTTCATTATCAGAATTTCAGTTTTGGGCGGGGAACTGCTTTTGGATTTTCGATGGTGGTGAAATGATGATGGCTATTTCAATCCTTCAATCCTTCAACCTTTAACCTTAAAGTACATATTTATAATTATATATTTCATTTAATTGCATAGTATGACCTTAAAATTTCAGTATACATTCATAGACTACTGGTTGAGCTTTATAGAGGTATATAGCTTTATCTGATTACTTATTGCATTTCATTATTTTCATTAGGAAAAATATAAATAATAATAATAGTATCATTTTATCCCCTCTAAGGTTTCAATGTGGGTGATTACAGGTAGTATAAATATTTCATTGAATTGCATCAGACGGTATTTTTCTATTAATCTAAATCATTGAATATAGTTTAATTTAATTTTTTAATTAATAAATGCTCTTCATTCTTTGGTTTATATATCTTTATGACATGAATACTTACATGTTTTATGATTGTTTCATAATTAATCACAACAATTAGAACAGGACCTTAACATTCAAGAGTTACATCTGCCACTGATTGAGGTTTAAAAAGGCACCAAGTGCATATTATTGTCAGATGCCTGTTGTTATTATTTCGTTTAATTGTTTCATCATATTATTTTATTTATAGCCATATTAAAAACGGAGGATGGCGTATTCCTACTATCGCATGTTTGAATTAAATATTCTTCTATATTTCATTGGTCTATTACATGTGACATGATGGGATGGGAGGGAGCTGAAACTGAACGATGGTTTTATTGACTGCCTGAGTCTAGAAGGGAACGAGCAGTATCATTTTCTTTATCCTTTATCCGATTCGATTGTGTGATTTCTACTCCAATAGTTTCAGTGAGAGAATAGGGTTATTCGTCTAGTTGGATCGTATAGTTGGAAGGAGATTCTTAACTTCCCGTGGATTTCGCGTGAGTGTCTCTGCTTACGGTTCCACCCTTTGTTTTTTGCCCTTCATACAGGGATATTGTGAATTCAGATCGGTGGCGCAATTTGATCTTGCTATTAAGTGGAGCTGAATGCAAGCCAAGCGCTTGAAGGGATGGTGGCTACGACACATACATACATACATGATTGGTTTAACTCGAGTTCAAAATGACTTAAAATGTCAAATATCGTGAACATTTACAATCTGTGATCCGATTGCCGATTCATTGAATCATCTAGGTGATGGTTGTTAAAAATGGACGTCATCAGATAAAACTACGAGTATACGAGTTTTTTGATGCGCTGAGTTTTGTGAATCTTACCGTTTATGCTGCCTTTGGTTACGAATTGTTAGCTCCGTTTGCCACAAATGCACATGGTCTGCTCAAAGCGAATTTCGACAGCTTCTTCCGTTTGAAATGGTTATCTACAGAAAACTTGTCCTTACCTGTGAAATATTCCTGCCTTGGCAGCTGTTTAAAAGCAACTTCGATGTAGGTCTCATCATCAATGACGCCACGATATTTCGTTGGCTTTGTGTAGAGTTTCCGGGCACTTTGCGGGCGTTCGTCCCGATTTGGAAAGTTCTGAAGTACGTTCTAGTACGTTCTCAATCCAGATCGTTTATTAGCCCTCTCGACGAAACTTTGCCAAACATTAAGTTTTTTGGCCCACTCCCGCGTCGAAATGTTCGGATTTCGTTAGAAATGAGCAATCAGTGCTCTCTCGTTTCGGTTATGCGCGTTGTTCCCGGATGAAAATTCATCAGTTTTCCAAGGTAAGATGCGACAACTTAGGAATTTGCTTGTGGGTGAACAAAAACCTTTTACGGACGATTTGTTGATTTTCTTCCATCTCGATTGCAAACTCACTGAGAACTGCACAACTGATCAGACACAGCCTTTCAAGCTTGAATCGCAGTGTGTGTTAAATTCCATAACCGTCAATTTTAAAAAAATCGCCGGTAACAATAAAAAACTAGCAAATCTATCAGTTTTGTTGCCGCTATGTGGCATCTCATTGCATGTTTAAACATCGTGTCAATATCGGGTGGTGTGAGGTCAATGACGTCTATATAAAGTCTGGGGCAACGCACTGCTTGCTTGTATTGGAAGCAAAAATAATGTAAACATTGCTGAGCCGACGAATGATGACGTAAGACTATTTAACTTTCTATGTGCAAAGGTTCAGATAAAAAAATCGGTTCGAGCGTTTATTATAAATTCTGAATTGTGAAATAATCATGATACAAATGCCATTTATTGAGCAGAAGCATTTCCTCCCGATAACATGGGTCATTTATAGTGAATTTAACTGAGGTAATTGAATGTTTGCCACATTAACTTTCAAACGCTGGGACTTGACAATTGAGTAGCGACATAGAGCCAATTTCCCATCCTCGGTAGATTGGAATCGGTTGAAAAATTAATTTCTATAGCGCACACTATAAACCATCACGGAGCGAACGAATAAAAAAAAATTATGACGTAGCACTTTCCGAACTCTTGTGTAGCGTACGCAAGGAGTGTGGTGGTATTAGTGTCATGAGCGAGTTTTGCTCATTTCAGTAATATTGCTGTGGCTTCTGTGACGTCATTGGTGTGAGGCGAACGTCGGCATGATATTTTGACATGCTAGCAGATGCCGCAAGTTCGCAACATCAGTGAGCACCTTGACTAAGTGAAATACTCGGCGTTAGTGAATAAGCGATAGCTAACGCTAGCGATTTGAAAATTTACACAAAGTTATCGATTAATTTTGTTCTTTCTTAAACGTCTGTCTGTGGTAAGAATATCGTCTGCGTGGACACTAGAATAATAGCGAATCGAATGTTGTGGACCTGATCCAAAACGAAAAAACTCCTGAACTCATTTTCCGTTTTCCGCAAGACATTCTCCATTATCAAGTCAAAGAGATAAGGAGAAAGTAGACATTCTTGCCTTATCCTCATCCGTCAACGTTCCTCTATTGATTTTTGCCCGTTCCAAAGCGTTTGATAAGATTCCTCTCTGACACACTCCACGATTCTTGGAATCTCTTTGGAGCATTCTTTTGCTCTAATATTTTCGGAAGATTTTTCAGCGATATTTTATGGAATGTTTTACTAATATCAAGAGACATTACTACCAGATCATCTCTGGCGTTCGTTTGGGATTCGTTTGGCAACAATAGGCGGTGCATACTTAAAATAAACACAACAGCGGGAGATAATTTCTCACCCGTGTTAGGCAGTATTGGGAGAAGGACAAATCGCTAGAACTCGAAAAAAGCAATAGGTAGTATAAGAGCCCGATCGGTTGCATAACTTTTTACCAGTCAAGGAGATTTCCTCTCCTTGCCTATCCTGCATGGGGTAGTATGATAAAGGGTTATGTGCCTGATCGGATACTACCGTTCAATGCCCTCCACTCGTTTTCCAACTTGTATCTTTCAATTTTCAAAGCCTGTCGTTGCCTTATACGGAACTATCAATACACTTTCTCTTCATGTCTATTCGTTCTAGCAATAAATTACCGTCCACTCCTAGCGTTTTGCATGGAGATGAGAAATTATCTGCTTCTGAAAAACTTCATCAAAGATAGTTACTTCCGCGCTTGGGAGAATACAAAAAACAACAATCAATGTGAACAAAAAGATGATTGTAGACCTTCCATGAAGAAAAGCAACTTGATGAAGACCGATTGGAGTTGTAGATTTGATTAAATCCTATAGTATGCAGGAAGCGTACATCTTATATCCAGCATTACTCAAGCAGATTCTTCGGTAGCCATTTTCTTTATATGGGTTTGCTGTCTTGGGAATTGGTACTAACAAGGATTGTCTCCACCTTTGCGGAATTGTGTTCTACGTCAAAAAACACATATATTCTCCCGAAAATGGCAGTTTATTAGGAATCCCAAAAACGAATTGTGCAATTGATTTTGTTAATATACATTTCGAATGCCTAGTTCCGAAAAATGTGTGATACATAAAAAAACATGCATTGACGATCTTCTCCTAGTGTGCGCTACATTTATCACAGTTCCTCCATTGATTATGATCTCTCCATAAAACAGGCTATTCAAGGAATTCCTGATCAACTTCGACCTATTTTAACTCCCCATATTTTTATTGAAAATTACCAACATGTCAATTGCAATAGAAGAATTTTCACTGATGGGTCGCGCATTGATGGATCCACTGGATTCGGTGTCTACTATGAATACTCATCTGCCTTCCGGAAACTTCAGGAACCTTGTTCCGTATATGTTGCTGAGCTGGCAGCAATCGATTTCGCATTGGGGATAATTTCCGACATGCCCATAGACCATTAGTTTATCCTCTCGGATAGTCTCAGTTCTATTGAGGCCCTTCCGTCGATGAAAACAGTGAGGAACGCATCTTACTTTCTTTCAAAAATAAGGGAGCAGATGTGTGCGTTGGTCGAAAGATCATTTAGGATTACCTTTGCTTGGATCCCCTCACATTGCTCAATCCCAGACAATGAGAAGGCGGCCTCTCTAGCAAAGGTGGGCGCACAAGAAGGCGAGATTTTTGAAAGAAGAATTTCACATGATGATTTTTTGCCATTAGTACGTCAGAGTTTTCTTCAAAGGCGGCAACATGATTGGACAAGTAATTCTCTTGGGCGGTGGTTACACTTCATTATTCCAAATGTTCCGTCGAGATCGTGGTTCAAAGGTCTGGATGTAAGTCGCGGTTTCATTCGTGTGATGTCAAGACTTATGTCCAACCACTACTCGCTAGACGCACATCTCTACAGAATTAACCTCGTCGATAGCAATTTATGTAGGTGCGGAACCGGTTATGATGACATCGCGCACGCAGTTTGGTATTGCCCGGATAATGATGCCTCCAGAGCACGACTATTGGATACCCTTGTGGCCCGAGCTAGACAACCCTCCCGCGAGGTAAGATATGTTTTGGGAATGCGTGATCTCCCCTACATGCAAGCGGTTTACGAATTCCTTTGTTTGTCTGATCTAAGAGTGTAACGTCATCATCCCCCTTCCTTCCACTCTAGTAAATTCCCTGCCATTGTGTCCCAGTTGTATTATTCTTTTGTTTCCGTGCTACTTGTACCTGCCCAGCAAGCTGTGGTCACCCATCTGCGGCTTAGTTCCTGAAAGAGACTACAGGGACCGAGGATTTCGTAGATGTCGCAACCATGAGTAGCAACTAATACCTGAAATAAGTTACCTGCCTTGCCCCTTCCAAACAATAAAGTGACCCATTAACCTCGAGCTAGCCACGAGTAACTGGCACCCCACTTTACTAAAATCGAAAAATAATAACATTATTAATTACAATATTGAATATCGGCTCCGTGAAGTGTTACACACGCCTGAACCTATCAAATAAACGAACTGATTAAAAAAAATGCATTTATGATCGAAAAACAAAGTGTAAAATAACAACGGTAAGGTTTTCAATGATCTGGTATGCTTGGTCTTGATTTGCCCAGTAGAGTCACGTCACTCCAGGAGATTTTTCTCACTTCCCCCAATGATAAATGTCACTTTGACTCTCGGAATATTTCCTAATGTATTTGAGTGGGACTTACTGTATCCAAAAATAGCTTCGAAATGCTTGCGTTCTTTAATTGGGCTATTGGAGTCACAATAGAGTCACCGTCTTCTAACTTCCGGATCTAAGCTTTTTGTAATTCTACATAACAATTTATTGAATGAATATTTTATCCGCGATGCCACTGCTAGCCATTGGAAGTTAGATTGTTAAATACACACATGCACACACATTTTATGACGCTATTAATGTTATTGTTTTATCATTTGCAAAACAGAATTTTCGTTTCAATACACTGCCCCACTGATACCGTTGATTGAAGTCGATTAAACCTTTTGGCAACCCTGCCCGCTCCTGGTACGCAGCCTATGTGGAGCAGATAATGAAACAGTAATACAAACTCGATCTATTCTCCTATACTGCCAATTTTCGAGCGCAACGTAGATGACTCTTTTTATGTTTCCCCAAATTAAAACATCACCCACTCGCTGGCCGTGCGCTCAGATTTGCACCGATTGCCGGAGAGTGAGGACCAGCTCGCAACCACACCGCACCGATTGCTGTTTAGTCTGTGAAGCATAAAAACTTTGTGCTGAGTTGTGTGCTTTGTTGATGTACGCTAGGAGCTGACGGCCTGATACCACCAAACTGTGTGTATAAGGATTATCACCATACGAGTACGAGCTCCCATTTGGAGGTGTATTTGTACAACGTGGCCGTACACTTTCTACCGATAGACGAGAGACTGTGGCTGAGATCCCGTGCTCGTCCAACATCGAAACGCATCATCGCTGAGAGTGCATAAAGTGATGGACACATCATAATACATACAGAAGAGAACACGTGCTAAACTGGTGGTGGTGGCTTTTCCCGATGATGTGCCTCTATTAGTGCTGTGCTTCGGTGATGTTGGAGGTATTTTGACGTGCTGTGACTCTTCTCTTCGTGATGGCTACAACATACTGATGCTGCGTGCATCTCGAGTGCAACGGGCCAGTCGTCGGAGGAGTGTCAAGTGTTTTGTAAGGCAGGACTGGACAGCCAGTGGCGAGAAAGTGTTTTGCGGACGCACTTTCCGTTTTGTCTCTTGTTAATTCTGTATTTCTTCCATTTTCAAACCGGAACCGGGCACTTTTTTCAGTTTTCCAATCCTTGGTTGAACTACTTTCGAAGGGACTGGCAGTTTGCGCGCGTCCAGAGTGTGTGAAAATTGATGAAAATCTGTGATTGACAGCCGTCTGGAAGCAGTGTTTTGACGGGAGTTGCCATTGCGAGGAGAAGTGGAAAATTCGCTCATTTGTTGATTCCGCGGTCGAGGAAGTTCAATTAGCCCCGTGAAACTGGTTTTGGCAATCGTTCGATAAAGTGCAAGGGTGAATCGCAACAACCGGGAAGTGTCATTTCGGAACCGGATTGTGAAGAGGATAGGGAATTTTTCGGATGCCTGACCTAGCGCTACGAAAAGAAAAATACTCGAAACGGAAAAATCGATAAAATTTTATTGCACCTGAAACAGACAGCATACACACAGCCTCAGTCATTTTCGCCTATGTTGTTGTTTTTCTTGTTTATGTCTATGAACCAAACATACCTAGAAAAACAAAAATCCGAAAAGAGTGCATGAAGCAGATCAGCTAAATAAAAACCGGTTCGAGCTGGATCATAATAAATTAAATCTATTCCTCCTTTGTTCGGTGATATTTTTTATTATTATGGCAGACCGCGAGTGATAACGAAAATAGCGCGGATAAGGTACGAAAGCAAAAAGATAAAGAAGCAGAAGTTTCAATTTGTCAGAATAAGCGGAACAAGAGATTACTAGAAGAAGAAAAGACACCGAGTGCCGGCCAAACTAAACAAGACAAAATAGAACAAAAGTCTACCTATAAGGAGTAACTATGCTCAAGTATTTAACGCACAAACTTCGCACACAATCAATCAACGATGAACACCCAGTCAATGAGAAGGTAAGTGGTCGGGTCTTTTCAGAAGGGTCAATTGCCACCGATCGCGCACTAGGTCAGTGTTCCGCATAGATCCACGAGTTCGTTTCGGGGTGAGTGCAACCTTTGTGCAAACTGGAAAAATCATCCATGTTGACGCCATTTTTGATTTTCCTTCTTTTTCCCCCTACCATCGTCGACGTCGTCTGACTGTCTGTCAACTTTCGGGCAGTGCTATGATTTGCACTGCCATTGACGGTGTGTATGTAGGCATTTGAAACAGCTACTAAAGGGCATTTTGTCTTGTCATTAGTGCGTGTGTGTTAAAACAAAAGAAACCTGGTTGATTTACAATTGAAAATTTATCGGCCTAGTGATGGAAAAGTGCACTTTTCCAAATTATGTTATGCTGTGTAATCGCTTCGGTGGGGTTCTCTTTGACACACACGCTTCCGTGGGTGTAAACGGTTGTGTGAATGTGTGCGTTACCTGAGCTGCGAGCTGGCACATATACATGCAGAATGAATTGCGTTTACCGTGATACGACCGATACGACATGCGAGTATCAGTAGAGGGATCGAAGAAATGACAGCTAATAAACATACTGTTAAAAAGTAGTAGATGTATGTTGATTTATATCCTAAATTACCAGTTGACTAATGGAAAGAGCATACTATCTTTGTGTCGATATTTTTGTTTCTACTGCGAATGTGTTTGACTGTATTTATTTCTTATTTATAGAAGATAATGCGAAGTTTACTTGAGAATAAAAAAATATCTGTACAGGCCTTATAATGAACAATACATTTAATGAGTGCTAATGCATTTCAAGAGACCCTTTCCAAAAGTTCAGCCTTTTTTTTTAAGATACTGCATTGCACATCCGGTTCTGGTATTATTTATTAATTTACTGCATTGCACATTAACATTAGCTTATCACTCAAAAGACCATACAGATCCAATCATGCACACAGATCCTGTCAAAATCGTGAAATAATAGTACTCTGTCAAAATTATGATCGGTACAACATGGACACGATGAAGCTAAAGAGCGTTAATCTGTTAGGAAATGATGGTTTGGTGTTTTTGTGATTTTTTGTTTTTTTTTTAAAAAGGGTGTCCACGATGAAATTGCCACACTATGAAATTGCTCTAACTTTTTAACCGTTGGGTAGAATTTAATGAAAATTTGAGTGGATTTAGTTCATAGTCCATTATTTTCATCCTGCAAGTTTTAAAGTACTGTGATCAAAACTCGCGGAAATGGAGTCGAAAGAACAGCTCGTGCGTGATAAAATCTTGCGCATTCATCACGAGAACAAGGATCTCTCGCATCGTTCCATCGCTAAAACGTTGGGAATCGCGAATTCCACGGTGTCACGAGTGATTAAGCGGTTCGAGGAACGGTTGACCACCGATCGGAAGCCCAGAAGTGAAGGAAAAAGTATTCCGTACAACACCAAAAATCACAACCGCGTAGTTGGGGCCTTCAACCGAAATCCGAACGCCTCCGTTCGGGATGTGGCTAAGAAGCTGCACCTAAGCCGAAGTTTTGTCCAGAAGGCCAAAACTAAGGCTGGGCTTTGAACGTTCAAGGTACAAAAGGTCCCTAATCGCGACGAGAAGCAGAACAAGTCCGCCAAAACCCGTGCCAGGAAGTTGTACCTCAACATGCTGACGAAAGTTGAATGCTGCATCATGGACGACGAAACATATGTGAAGGCCGACTTCAAACAGATCCCCGGCAACCTGTTTTTCACGGCCAAGGATAAGTTCAGCGTTCCGGAGCATGTCCACACTCAGAAGATGTCCAAATTTGCGAAGAAATTCCTGGTTTGGCAAGCCATCTGCACGTGCGGGAAGCGGAGTGCACCTTTCGTGACCCAGGACACGATGAACGGACAGGTGTACATAAAAGAATGCCTCCAGAAGCGGCTGCTTCCTCTCCTGAAGGCCCACAACGTCCCAACTATCTTCTGGCCGGATTTGGCCTCATGCCACTACTCCAAGGACGTGCTGAAGTGGTATGCGGACAATAAGGTCAATTTCGTGCCGAAAATGTTCAACCCTCCCAACATTCCGGAGCTCCGCCCCATCGAGAAGTACTGGGCGATTATGAAGCAACACCTTCTTAAACGACCTAAGGTAGTGCAGACAGTCGAGGAACTGAAGAAAGTATGGGTTTACATGCAAAAAACGGTTGATTCACAGGTTGTGCAGAATCTTATGGCCGGGGTTAAGGCCAAGGTGCGGGCATTTGCGTATGGACTGTAAATAAAATACGAGTAAAATGGTAAAATGAAGTTTAATAGTTATTTCTCAATCCCTGAAAATTTGATGGCAATCGGATGAAAACTCGAATTTTACGAATCAATTTTGTGTGTGGCAATTTCATCGTGGACACCCTTTATCTAGAATGAATTCAAATTTCCTGTCTGAGTTTAGTGACATATTAACTTTACAGAAAACATGGTTATTATCGAAAAACACAACTGTCATTGCAATTATTGCAATCATTGGATAGATTTTTTTCTGTTACCGAGAAATATTTCGTAATGTTCATGATGATCCATGCGTACGAGTTATTTTATTTTGGTAAATTAATTACTTCCAACTGCTGCCACTTAATAAGGTTTGGTTTTTCAGAATATATCGAATCTCTTAATTCTGTTAAATGAACTTTTGAGTAAATTGATATCAGCCTTCATAAAAGTCTTGCTGTCAGTGAACATCATATGATAAGTCTTGACAACAAACGTAACCAGAAGAATGAAAGTTTACTCTTCAGACATGCTTTGAAATTCATTTATGATAACAGGTTCATGTTCAAAATGAATCTCGAAACTTCAAATATTAAATTCACTAAACCACAATGCATATCAATTACCCATCGGGGACGGAAAATATGCAATCAAGATTCCTACAGCGCCCATAGTGGGGACCACACTTAAGGAATCGGCGTGAACGTATTCACGTTCCATTTTAAGGATTTGAGCTAACTTAGACGAAACTATTATTTTGAAGTTTATTAAATACATAAAATATAGGTGTATTAAGGAAAAAAAAATATTAGATAGATGGCCATCTTCTGGTGGGATCACCAGAATTTGCTTGTCAGCCAATTGTTTCGTCAATTCCATTAGGATCAGGATTCAAACTCGCCTAATCATAAAGATATTAGAAAAATCGTCATGAGAGATGAGATTTAAACTTTGCCAAGTTAAAAAATGCCAAGTGATAGCAGATTTTCGCCCCGCACTTAGAGCCAACTTCATTCATGGCAGAAAACTAAGTTCATTTATCATAGAAGTGACAGAGGTGTACTCATTTGTTATCTTCATCTATGACACGGTAACCATGAATTCCGGAAAGGTAAACGTCATCATTACACTGGGATAAAATCATTTTCACTTCTCATGAATATTTTATGAAAATCCAAGGCACTGCAGAGAGCGAAAAAAAGTACATGAATCACGAAAGAATTCAATATTTCAGCTCCGAATATCTCGAAATTTGTGAAAAATAGCATTTCTGATGGTAAAATTTCCAAAAATAATGGGGAAGCTGGGTAAAATCAGCAATATCTTCCTTCAACGACTTGTACGGTAGATGCAACCACCTGCGTTCGTTTTCTAGGAAAATTTTACATAAGATAAGGCCTATTTGGACTACCGCAGCCCCCTCCAAGCATAGCTTAACGGCTTAATTTAAAAATATGGGAATGTGGGGTAAAATCAGCTATATATTCGTTCACCAACCCGTGCGATGGATGAAAATACCTCCACATGTTTTCTAGAAAAAAAAATTACATATGATTATGCCTATTTAGACTACCGAAGCCTCATCCAAGCATAGATATATTGACATTATTTAAAAAAATTGGGGATTTGGAGCAAAATATGTCCAATATCCTCCGTCAGCTGAACTTTGCGGCATGTGGAGCCGTCTTTATTCAATTTTCCATAAATTGAGACATAGGAAATGTGATTTTTCACTGATTTCGTGTAACTCGGAGCTGAAATATTGAATTCTTTCGTGATTAATGTAGTTTTTTTTTTCTAACTGTGCATTGATTGAGATATTTCCTTGTTCACTGGTTTGGTTCTTGAAAATAAGGCGATGAAGAAGTTCGCAAATAGTAGGTTTATTTTGCGTAACTGTCAAACGATATGGAATAAAAAGGAAATCGACTGGAAATAAATCCACACCTTTCTAAATACTTTTTCAGTGTCGTGCTCAAATCTGTCGTTCTTCTGGGGAGGGTTAACCTTTTTAGGGGAATACCTGTAACCAAAAAAAAAAAAAAAAAAAGCCGAGAAATACCCCCCCCACCGAAAAAACCCCCCCACAGGGGACACCACACCCCGCGGCAAAAAAAAAAAAAAAAAAGGGGAAAAAAAAAAAAAAAACAAACCCCCCTCCCTTTTTCCCCCCCCCCCTTTTTTTTTTTTTTCATTTCTTTCTCCCTCCTCTGTTACAATCAACATAATCGTCCACAACCGCTTCAAAGTGTTTTTATAAAGCACTAAACTTCTCAAGTGGGTGTGACTTTTATGGGCAGTTTGATTCGAATATCGTTCCAGTAGAACTGCGTGTGAAAAAAAAGTTTTGAGAGATTGTAGAGATATGAAAACAGAAACATTTTCGTAGGCATGTGATTTATTTGAAGATAAATATGGTTCAACGGAATGGCTCACTATTTGAAAGGAAAGTTAAATAATCAAGTTACCTTATGAATATATTCACACACTCAATTTACCTCGGCAAAATTTCCAACAGCCGACCAACTCGGCAGTTACTTTTGCTGATATCCCTGTTTAAAGTTTGTTTGTTAACTGAGTATCGGTAACATTTTAATTTGTTAGCCGAATCTCGGTAATGTTCTTCACTTCTAAATTGAAATGCCGAAATGATCGGCTGTTGGATTCTCGGCGAAAAAAACTAAGTGTGCAGTGAAGTGTTTTCATGGAAGTATATGCTGAATTAATGGTTTAAAAATTATTTGCCGAGAATAGTCATCATTGCCAAACACAATAGTCCTCCTATTCTATTGAATATAGTAGATATTAACATTGCCTTAAATTTATTCATGTGTGTAGAGTGTTATAGAAAACATACAGGTTCCGATCTATTTGGCCGACAAATTATGCGCCATTTTGCATTATTAGGCTAGTTACCATGAAGTTGACTTCTGATTTTTCGAATTATTCGTGAAAAGGACCTATTTTTGTTGATCGATTACCTCCTTCGACTTTTTTTTCTGTGAATAACATGGCTTCAAAAGAAGTTTTTTAATGTTTGCAGCCATTTTAACAATATCATAGGCGGGTCATCAAGGAAACGATTTAAAAATGTGCGAATCAAGACGGTTAGAGGTCAATTTTGGCCTATCGATTTAATAAAAAAAAAAAATTGATTTATTTGATACCTGAGCAAGCATGGTGAATTTCGGAAAAGAGAATGAGCTGTTAAAAAATAAACGAAATTTGACAATCATAAAAGATTGACTTCCATGTAATCATTTTTAAATTTGCTGTTTTGTTTGTTTAATTCTTTAATGGACTTACATGCAACAAACCATTTACCGCGACGGTCCACCACATTGCACATTGCGAACTGCTTCAATGATGTGATGTAAGTTTACCGGTATTATATCATCACAATCATCACCATGCTGCGCTACCAGTGTAAATAATCATCATCATCATCATCATTAGCCTGACATTACGATAATCTCTACTCTACTGGTGGGATGACACGTATACCTAAGAAATTGCATTCACCCCGTTCGATGGCTTTTGTTACACCAAACGATGCATCGTTTTACCCACCTACCCGGAAAAGACGAACGTGCAGCCGAACACGAGAGTCAGCACGCGATAATATGGACACTGCCCGTACTCATCAGCCAAAAACTGACAGCATATCTCAGCTATGCTCCGTCCGTTTCGTCCCGGGATGTAGTGGTTCTTGAGTCATTTACATCCAATCTGTATGTGTGTGTGAGCGAGAGTGCACTGGAAGTTTATGGTTTGTTGTTATTCTTGCTTTGCTTCTGACAAGACTTAGTGAACTCCGAACAATCTCTGTTCGAGTTCCACGTTGAATACGCCGAGGCTGTCAGATCGATGTTGTCGTTTTTGTTTGCACCTATTTGAATGGTTTTGTGTTTGTCGGAGACCGTGTTTGGTCCATCTCGCCTTGTTTTGCTTCCATGTTTACTTCTAGAAGGTACATCGGCATACATGAATAATTGTTGACAAGATGGATTGCTTGGATGAAATGGGGGTGAACTTTTCTCTCAACATACCAGTAAGTAAAAATTAATATCTCATCAAAGTAGACGGACACTAACCATGTTCAAAATATGGTGTACTTTGCAATGTTGTTTGAACAGCGAATGTACACCAAATAAACGGAGTAAAGTACATAGATGCATTATTAGTTATTACATTCGGATTTTGGTGAGTTCTGCAATATTGGGGCTGTGATTTCTAAGCATAATAAGGGTTTCTTATCCTCACTGGCAAATTTAATAAAAGCGGCGCTAATAATAGTGTCTGTTTTTTTATCTCCTTCTTATGAGTATGAATATAATTTAATTTTTAGTCAAACTGGGAAAAAACATGGAATGAAAGGTTTTCTTCATTCTAGAACCACGAAACAATCTACGTGACACGACATGCCTTCCTATTTTGAGACTCGTAGCAAATTCGAACTGAAACGGCTTTTATTGAACCAGGTTTTTACAACTTCATCAAACTATTCAGTTTTTAGATGTGTTATTCAATAGATACTGTCGTCAGCATAACAAGGGAGTAATTATGAAAAGTGTTCAAACAAAAACTTATGCATGAGTCTATACGTTTATGAGTGTTCTCGTTAATTTGTTTTTAATGCATTGCTTAGTTATTGTTTCATTTGTAAAAAGCTAGTGCTTTCGGCAATATAAAT
Organism: Aedes koreicus; assembly: GCA_024533555.2. Taxonomy (NCBI): domain Eukaryota; kingdom Metazoa; phylum Arthropoda; class Insecta; order Diptera; family Culicidae; genus Aedes; species Aedes koreicus. The sequence continues at coordinate 213,085 of JAHHFK020003701.1, forward strand.
CAAAACAATTATCAAATTTTCAAACTATTTTAAGAACGTGGGCAAGTGTGCAGAGAGAAGCGGGTCTAAGACATTGAATGTTTTTGGCGAAACGTTTAATGACAGTAGATATGTTTAGCTCGGTAACTCTCCCCAAGATAAGTAATAAAACACTTGCTCTGCTATTTTGACGAATTTATTAGATAATGTATAACACAATGATCGAAAATATAAAAAAGAAATTTTGTTACAGAAACAATTTTCTATTCTTTGTTCATAAGTCGATCTTAAACGAGCTGTTTAGTTCCAGTCATATTTGGTATCTTATCTAATCTAGTCTAATCTAACACCGAAACAGCCAGTCTTGATAGAAATGGTGGCCATAATTTCATCATTTTTCTTGTCTATTTGATATATGTTTCACGTCATAAATGCTATATATATATACCAATACGGCCAGGCCTACTGTGCTACATTTAAGTGGAAAGATGATTCATGAAACATCGGGCCTGTTTGAATCGAGGACTTAAAAAAAAAACGCTAAGAAAAAAGTACTCACCCATCTCGCATGTATAGGGCATTAAGCATAAATTAAGTAAAATATGACTAAACTAAACTAAGTTTGATCTAAAATTGAACTAAAATGATCATGTTTTTCGTACACACGGAAAAAATCTGTGTCCGGATTCGTGTACGGCAGTTATGAACTCGAAAACAAGTTACAGGTAAAAATCCTGGAAACATGAACTAGTTCACGGTCCGTTTTCTTTTTTGTTTCTGTGCAGAAGATTCAAATACACGAACTAATAGTGGAATCGGCCATGTTTATTTTCAAATATCAGTACAACAAAACAATAAAACAGTTTGTAATTCCTCCAGAAGTATGCAAGAAAGTCAAAGCTGGTAGCTTGCTAACGATGTTGGCCTTTCGGGGGTTCCATCCGGCAACTTCGAGACTTTGATTAATTTTCATCGGAACAATCGTTCTTCTGGGGGAACATCATTTCGCATATTCCCAACTTTGGTTTTAATGAGGCCTTGATTCGCCCTCCACACCTTCAGAAGAAATATGACTATCAATACAAAGCATATTATTCATCGGTTCCTTGAGATGCAATAACTCAATATTTACCTCTGGTTTAGTTTGCTCCTGCTGTTGGAATGCTGTAGGGAACCGTGACAAACAAATATTGCGTTCGTAATCGAATGAACAAAAAACTGACAATCGTCAACAGCGCCGACGGGTACTATGATTTTCAACCTATGGTTAAAAGTACTCGACTATGAAGAGAACAGGATGGTTGCATAGCTGCAACATAAAATTTAACTGTTTCGGACTTCAAATCTAAATATAAACGAGTAAGGTTTAGAAATACAAGTTTTCAATAATTAAAATAATTGATTTTAATATTAATATCATTAATTTTTACAAACATTGTTGATAAGATAGATCTAGATAGATAGATAGATAAACACTACCAAAATGTCATGTAATTTTTTTCCCCTGAGACCGACACATGCAATCGTTCTTTAGCACATAAGAATGAGTTAAAAGAGATGAGAAAATAAATTCAATCAAACACATCTTTTGTTGAATTGCGTATGTGTCAGTTTCAGGATACATAATTTTACACGAAATCTTTGTTTAGGTTCTCAGACTTTTTGCAAACATGAATTACGTCTCGTGTAAAATTCATAATTTCTTAGTGTGTAGATAGCCAATTGAAATACCCAAAAGTGACATGAACATCAAACACAAGAAAACCTAAATTTGAGTATATCTGTCATTACTGGCTAGATGGGTGAATTCAACCTTCATCCACTTTTTGATTTACCCAACTGGTAACCTCACTTGACAGAACTCAATGTTGAGTTTTTTATTACTGAATTCCGGGTGCTTTTTTCTTAGCGTGCAAAAGATGGAAAGAACGTATACTTCTCATACTGTGCATTCCGTTATAGTAATTTGTAATTTGTTAATCGTTGGTAGCATCCAGTCGTAGGAAAGATAAGTGATGTTTCTTTTTTCTCTGACAGTTGGGACGTGAGCACTAACTCTCGTCCTTGTACACCCAAAATAAAAAGCAAGATTGTAATGCAATTTTACAGGATTTTCTTTCATTTCTTGCTATGGATCGTTACTTGGAGAAAAAATGCACAGTTGGATGTGGGCAAAAAAGCAAAACAGCAAATTGCTTTAAAAAAATGAAATTTGTGCTTGAACTTGTGTTAAGATTCGTTTGGAAAAACGAGGAAAAGTTCAAGTTTGACTAATAGTCTAAGAAACTCTATTGGAATCTTCGAACGCCAAAATGCATTCAAAGCAGTTTCAAGATTTTCTTTAATAATTTAATTATAGGGTACGTGTCCCTTGACTCAGCCTTATATGTAGCAGTCGATTACAATATTAAATTAATATTAGCTAATATGAATATTCATTCATTCTAGTTTGCTAAAACATGCTTAAAAAGACGTTTGCGCTTCTGAGCCATAGAAAGTTAACCAAATAATATATTGGGTCTATTCGTGGATGCAACGTCGACTCATCATTAAGGATTATTGTTCAAAAGAATCGTCGTAAAGTTTATTGTTATTATCTCTTTAGGCATTCCATTTAAAGCTACTTTCGTAATACTCAACATCAAATTTTACAAAAAAAAAGGTTAAAAGTTACTGATACTATACTGATATTGATACTGAAGAAATATTGTTAGCTTTCATTGAATCAGTGAACATCTGAAATGTTATTGTTTTGTATTGTACACTCAGCGAAATAAACTTTCGATATTCATAAGATTGCATTATGATTATTTGCTACAAGAAATCGTTATGAATTTCATCAATTTACCTTATGAAGCATAATGATGTTGAAAAAATAAAAATATGGAGCAACCTGGATTCGAACCTTGAACGTTTAGGTTATGGGTCCAGTGACTTGACCACTAGTATATCTCAACCTTGTAAATAGGAAAGCTTAAAGGCGAAAAACAACAACGTCGTGTAAAACAAAATCCATTCATAAGTCTACCTTATGAAATTTAGTTGAACCTTATGAAATTCTTAAAATTATTTGGCTGAGTGTACTCCACACAAAAAAAAGTTAAATTAAACGGAGTCGAGGCGAAGGTGGCTACGATGGGTTTAATCATTGGATTCCTTCCGTTAACACTAAAGTGTGATTATACAATGAATCTTGAGCTTAATTATGCGAAATCTCCTACAGAACTGCGCCATTAAGTTAAATCGTTCTGCTGTCTTCGGCACGCTATTTTTTTTGGATTATTTGCACACTTAAAAAAAAATCAAAATGGTTTTATGATGCTCAATAAATGCACCACCGACGAATCCAGACAAAACTGCGATTAGGTTGTGAAATTTTTTGTAAACCAAAAAAAAACAGGTGAATGACCTTGAATCAGTTCATTTGGTTTAGAATGTTGTATGCTCTACCACTCAGAGATTATCAAATCAATAAATATACATAAAAACGAATCTCGTTATTGGTAAAATCCTACAATGCTGACATGCCCCAACTTTTTTGAATTTCTTAACCGCTAATCGGCTGTCTACCTCAAATCGTTTGTGATTATATTTGTTTAATTTTACACCATAATGCTTTATGGCTATATCGAACCTTATATATAATCATTCTGAAGCAATATTCAGAACCTTGTTAAACAATTTTATTTCACAATGTTCAAAATGCTGCGTTAGAGTGCTTAAGTCGATTATAAGTGCGAAAACGTCCGAATCAATTAGCGAATGATTGTTGTATACGATTGTGTAAATGAAGTCTTCTGGATTCATATAACAAAACTATACTATTTATGCAAATGAAAGAAATATTTCTGCCATCATTCAAGATATTACGCTTCCGCACACGATCCATTGTGAACCGAGCTTAACATGTTAAAATCGTCCCTAGCCTAGTCACTAGCGCCACACCAAAAGTGGTAGGCTTCAAAAACTAACGCTTTCTTCAGTCCTCTGCACTTTTTGCGCTTTTTACGTCATATTAAAATGTGAAACAGAGTATTATGTGTGTATGTGTGTATATATAATCCAACGCCCACCATCCGGTAGTGTTTTTATGGAAGAAAAATGTTTGCAGTAAAACGAACTGTTGTCGACTCGACAAACATTTTTAGCCCGGGAGTTGGAAGGTGATAGCTGTGTTGGGTTCCAGTGACCCATTTCAGAATGCCTGGTTACTCACGTCCATTCCGAGGTCACTTTCACTAACAACAAGCTCGCATAGACACAGTACAAACGTCAAATGGATATAGGTACTGTGCATACACTTCCATCATCAAATCTTATTGTTTTAAGGATGGCACGTATTTAGCAGTATCGTTAAAATTTAGTTATAATCAGATAGATCTCACCGGAAATTTTGCTGATGTACAGTCTTCATTTAGAATGCTTCCCTGTGATGCTAAAGGATGCATTAATGCCTCTACAGAAGTAGCTCTCCGCTATTCCGCAAATATTTTCACATAATCCTTTTCGAATGGAACAGCCCAAATACAATTAGTACTTCGCGCACAAATTCAATACAATGAAAATCACAGGTAAAAAAAGCACCTCTGAGAAGAAATTTAACTTGAAAATGACAATCAATGTGTAACGAAAGAAAAAAAAACTTCACAGCTCTCCATCTGTACACCACGTGATGAGTGAATCTGAAATTATATGCCAGCCAAACACGCGCGCATGCGCGTTAGCTTCGTTCTTTGCTTCTGGCCAGCAAATGGCCGTTTTCTACATTGCACTGGTTTTCTTTCTCTCTCTCTCCACACTCTGTCAATAATCAAAATCCTGGAAATATAATGAACTTGGCAGAAGTTGATTAAGCTTTTCGGAAGTTGAATAAACTTATTGGAAGTTTTTAGATAATCATGAAGTTTGCTCGCTCTTTTTTGCGAAGAGAAGTAGTGGAACTTCAGAGAAGTCCATTGAATTGCCGAAAAATTCTCAACGTTTCTGGAAACTTGGTTTAACTTCCAAAAAGTTTACTGATCACCCATGGAATAGAAACACCTTTCTGGTAATTACCGGAGGTTTGCGAAGCAGATTTAGCTTCCCAGAGGTTATTTTGACTTCCAGTTTGTACGTCTTTCATGATAAAAGGCGGAATATCACATAAATTTTAAAAGTTTACGAGCAATTGAAAAATCTGGGAAGTTGGTCGGCTTACAATTTTTTTAACAAGTTGGTGTAATTTCTGTGAAATATGTTAAATAGCATTTCCAAGATGTTGTTAAACCTTACAAGAAATTTTTAGAATCTCCAAGATTGTGATACGGTGGAAATTCCGCAAAATTGACTAAACTTAAAAAAGTAGTTGATTTTTTTATTCTCGTTTTGGTTCGGTACGAGAAATTATCGTGTAGTAAGAAGTTTAAGGTCTTTTTAAAACTTAAGTACCATGAGCTTCTGGGATAATCCCTGAATTATTGGAATGTTTTTAGAGCTTCTGGAAAGATTCCTGAACTTCTATGAATCTACCTAAACTTATGGAAAAATCCTTGGAATGTTTCCTAAACTTTGGAGAATGCTTCAATTTTTTTTAGAAGTTTAGGATTTTTTAGGACGTGATCCTCTTCGTTTCGACTCTTGTTTTTCCGCTGCCAAATTACAAATCAGCATTATCTAATATCGTTTTAATGAAATGCATGCACTCACACACTCACCTTCAGCCAAAAAAAAAAGAGCAAGTATTCATCGTCGTCTGCTAACGACGCACTACTGGCAGTAAAATTTTTATGATAGTTGTGAAAAATCTGCGATTTCTGAAAAAAAAAACTTCTGATCTCTGATGTTGAATGATTGACAGGATGATAGGCGTTGGCGGTTTTAACAACAAGAAATGCAGCTCCGGTGCGGGAAACGCGAAGCTGGTTCTATTCATGTTTTGCTGGTGCAAATCAAGTATAAAGTTGTTCCAAATATAGACCACCGTTGAAGATGCCCTCAATACTGCAATTTTTGCAATCATATCTTGAAAAAAAAAAACGTGATTATCAAATAACAGTTTTGCTCATCTTGATCCACAAAGCGTTTAATGAAATAAACAAAGCCATGCAAGTGTGTGTAAATGACACAATGATGGCATTATTTGCCATACGAAACATATATTAAAATGCGTAGTACCAATCTTCAAACCAAAGCTAAGAATTCAATCACAAAGCTAATCAACAACTTCCCCACCGTCAAGAAAAAAAAGTCCTATCAGATTGCCTCGGTCGTACCTCATGCTGAGTGAGAGCTCTCAGCCGGTACACAGGAAGGTGCTGATATTTGCACTTCCAACCCGTAGCGCGAGAGTGAGAGTTTCTGTATACATATATCGACTCTTTAGAACTTTAGAATGGCGACTACGACGGCCGTCTCCCATGATCCGAGTAGCACTCAGCAGTGTTATGTTATGTACCCATCCGCACACGATGGAGGAAAAGCTCGCCCCATTCGAGGGCTACAACTGATGATGGTGGAGTTACAAATGTAGCAATAATAACATCAGCATTAGCATCGGTTAGTAGTAAAAGGAAAAAGCTGCTCCTTCCAAGGGTTCATTGTGTTGTACGGTGCTGATGCGACGACGACAACAACGACAACGAGATGGTGTGTGTAGGACTGTAGTCTTTTGTATAGAGTTTCTATACGCCCGGTCGGTGTTGTAGTTTTCCTTGCTTTGACATTCGGGTAGAAATTTTCTGGAGAAATTTCGGTGAACTCGCTGTTGTTGTCGGCAGCAGCTGTGGAGCATCGAGTTATTGGAGTACATTATCGAGTCGGACGAGCGCTGAGAGCGCCTCTGTCTGTCGCGTATCGAGAAAAGCTAAATCGGAGCGTATACTCAACACAGTCTGCTGTGCAGTGAGGTTGCAATCTTCTTTCTACCAATCATGATCATCATCATCATCGTCATCGCCTTCATCATCGAATCAGAAGGGCTCGAGTCGGAAGCAGTAATAGAGTGTATCAAGGAAGAACGAAAGGCTCTCCGAAAGGCCGCAAAGCTGTATATCTGGCTGGCAGTGCCAGACAGTTCGTAGTAGCACCACTCTGGAAAAGAATAGCGTAGCGAGCAGAGGCAAAATCGTATTCCTCCTTTGCCAATTTGGCCTGCCCCGGGACAAAGATGGTGTAGTGTGTTGTAGCAATTCAGAGTTGTTTGTTCGAAAGAGGTGAAAAATCAAAAGTTCCTATTTAGACGACATTCCCCATCGAGGGTGTCGCTAAACCAAATTCTAAGCCGTACCCGTTTGAGCCTGCAGACTGTGGACAAGTGTCTTTTTGCGTAGCTGAATGAAATAGTGTTGCAGTTTTTAGTGAGTGACTGAATGTGAAGTTGTTCTTCTAAATTGCTGCGTGTGAAAAGGTGACATTCAGCTGAAATTTTTCGTAAAGGTCTACGTCCCCGTTTCTTCTTTTATACGTCAGAGGCCACAACCCGAGAGGAATCGACGAGAGCGAGATGCCAGGACTTTTCCCAAGCGTAAGTTTTCATACACCCATGCCGATTTCGATTTTACTACCAACCAGAACAGCGAGTTTTCTCTAGTCGTTGACGTAGTAAAAGCAGGAAAAATGGTGCCATAACCGGGCGATATAAGTGATACTCGATGCCCTTGAAAATATCTATCCACCCAACGAAGCACTGCCAGCGGAGAGCGAGTCGAAAAAAATAACGACAGTCAGAGCTGGTTGGTTGCTGGTGAACAAGAACAACACCAAGACTTTCACGAGTCGGACAAGAAAAGCAGAGGTGCGAGTAAGAAAACCCCCCTCCCTTTGATGTTCTCGAAAAGACCAAAGACGCAAAACGCCGTAAGGAAAATTTTGTTCAAGAGAGCGCATCAACGATGAAAATTTCTCTTTCTGAAAGATCCGCTTTCTGAAAGAATTCTGCAGCCCATCCTCGTCGCGCTATTGAGCATATCGTAGTACGGCAGGAGAGTCGTTCATATCTTTTCGGTTGTACACCAGCTGGCTGCTAAGGTGGCCTCGTAACACGCCTTAGCGCTAGAAATCGAACTCCTACAAGCGTACTACTCGGGATGCTGGGGATACCTACTCTACAACACGTTCAAGTGTAAGAAGACGTACGACACACGTACGCTGCCTTTCTTGAAACGACCAGCGACGAAGGCGACGACTACGCTAGTAGAAATACGAGGCTCTCGTTTTTGGCACGAGCTGCTGGTGCTCTCCTGCTTGCTGGCACGTTTCATTCTTGCAAGTTTTTCCTTCTCTACGACGGCGATGACGACGTGTGGGGTGAGCTTTTCTCTGTCAAGGATACGACGAGGACAAAGTGTGAAAATGCCAAAATTTTTGCCACCGCACCACCATCAGCACTGCACTACGAAAGGGTCCGGTTGGCTCGAGTCCCATACCGCTGTTGGCTGGCTTTTCTTGTGCTAAATGAATTGGAAAAATTAAAAAAAAAATCAGGATGCCAGTGGCATGCGTCTACTGGTTCGGTATTTTTTTTTCATCGTATGATAAGGTTAGAAACATATGATTGGCTCTTGTGAAGCCGTGTGTTCCTATTATGCAACCTGGTAATGTTCAAGTACGTTCGACATTCCACGAGCGTTCTTCCACCATTCGATTGTACGTATAGTAGTACTCGAAGTGAACCCATCTTTAAAAAAAAACATCCAAGTTATGGCACTGGTTATCGGAAGAAGCAAAAATAAGAAAACAAAGGAATTGCACCTCTGTCGAGTAACAAAAGAGACTTAAAAAGCAGGTGAGTTCGCTCGCAAGCCACTCGGGCAAGCAGTTTTGATATGCACAGAAAACATATTCATTGTAATTTCCACCCACTTCCAGTCAGGTTCTTTTGTAGGAAAATATACACCTCATCTACATACAATTGTCCAATCGTCCCACTATATCGGACGTGATCGTGTTTGACATAGGTAATGTGTTAGCAGATTGTAAAAAAATTGCTGTTCAAATGCATTTTTCAGAGCAGCTGTGTTGGCCCGTTCAGTCTCATTCAAGTAATTTTCGGTCGTTAATTGGTCGTGGCTTGAATTTTCAATTTAATTTAATACAATGGTGTGATAATGTCTTCGACTAGAGCAATGATCCAAATTTGTCGCCTCATTCCCTCTTCCTCGTTTAAAAAAAATACGTCCGAATCAATCCACCCATGCTGTGATCCGACTGTTCTTATTATATTCCCTTTTCAGTCACTTTAGGCCACTTCTTTGGGTGTTCCGGGATCTTGATCAGCATATGAGCAATTTTGAGTGCTTAGTTTTATCACGAATACAATTTTTGCTCATATCATATGTGTTAAAGGCGTCGCATTATAGGTTTTGGTATTTCTCCTGCCATACCCGGAAAATGGTCATATTGTGGTCTTAGACGTTTGACTACCATTTACCTTTTTGTTTTAATCAACATGATGAGTTTTGATCCAATAATAGATATAAGAATCATTTTTAACGGAAAGTGTTCCTCCGAACCGATAAAGTAAAATAATAATAAAGGTGTTTTATGGGAACCTTGTAGCTATCCTTTACAGTCAATGGATCTGAAATCGGTCGACAGACAACTGAGAAGCATATGACATTCTTTTGACAGAGTTGAGTAAATTGTTATATGGGACTCAGCCCTCGGGTCTTCGGATAAAAATTCGAATTTTCAACCGGTTGTTGTACCATTTTAATACTGTAACAGTTGATGATGTTTAAAGCTGCGCCTTACAACTGATTTTATGCACTCTTACTTACTTACCATCTTACTTACATACTTTTACTTACTTACATCTACCAGCCAAAAGCACGAAATTGGATTCTATGAATTCACACACTACCCAAAATTAATTTAAATCGAATCTTTGTTTAAGTTTCTTGATGTAAATCAATTTAGAATTACGTCTCGTGTAAGATTAACAATTTATAAGTGTGCGCACAATAAGAAGGTTAGTGTTTACTATCAATTTACCTCCACACACTCGCTCAAATTTCATGAGACAAATGAAATGAATCTTCAAACGAGCGCGCTGTTAGAATAACACAATCAATTCAGCGCCAATATATCATCATCAATCTGCTTTTGTAAACAGTGACTTTACCTGATAGTCTTCCGAAAGCTTTATTCAAACTGAATATTCCAGCTGATTAGAGTATCGCGAAAGAGCAATGAAGGGCTACAGGGCAGACAACTCCAACCAACCAAACACGATGGAGGGAATGTTATGATCTGTTCTCATGGTTTGCTGTTTGGTTTCGAAACACGGAACCGAAATATCTTACGCAAGCGTTCCGGTGAATATAGGTCGTTGGTGTATAATTGGCCTTAATCACGTTGAACCCATCTCACGATACCTCAAATTATTTGAGAATTCATTAAGAACATCAATAGTAGGCATATTGAATGGCCAGGACCAAATTGGCAACACCCAGGCATGTTTCAATTACCCTCCATTCCACTTTGGTTGTTTTTGACTTAAACCATAACCTGTCATGCCAAACCTCAAATCCGTTGAGAAATCGAGAAGCACAATGATTACATCATAAGCCCAAGACCACATTACACACATTTGAATATGCTCAAAGAGAGAACATGCTTGACCTCAGAGAAAGCTATCAATTTCGAAAAACCGTGACACTTCTTGAGAATTCGAAAAGCATTAAAATGGTGGATACATCCGGGCTCGATTCGTAGTGCTACTTACACGCGTGGTCGATGCAACTATGCCTAGGGAGGTCAAACCTAGGGATAGGAGATTGCCTGTGTATTGGTGGACCGAGTCGATCGCCGACCTCCGTAGAATTTGCCTCCACGCGAGAAGGAGGATAAAAAGAGCGCGATCGGACTTCAAGTAATGAAAACGCGTAAAGGGTGTTCCGATCAAAATTTGGTCAAACAGTAATGTGTGTGAGTCGATCAAAGTTTTTATTAATAAGTCAAATTCTTTTTCTTTTTCAAGGTCAGTTAATACAGAATTCAGGAAAAATATTCAGCTCAGCTTCCTTTTAACTGAATGCGAATTGCCGGGTCTTTCTTTTAACACCTGCCATAAGATTTTGTAAAGTCTCCTTGTCAACTTTATTCGCCGCAGAACGCCAGTTTGCCTTGAACTGTTTCTCGGTCACAACAGCTTTTTGAGTCTTCTTAAGGTTCCGCTTGACGATAGCCCAATATTGTTCAATTGGGCGAAGCTCTGGTGTGTTGGGTTCTTGTCCTTGGGCACCACTTGAACTTTTTTGGCAGCATACCACTCCATTGCCTTTTTTTCCGAAATGGCAAGATGCCAAATCCGGCCAAAATAGAACGCAACAATTGTGTCGCTTCAGGAAAGGCAGTAGACATTAGTGTAGACACTCGCTCAGATAAATTTCATGGTTGACGGTTCCTGTCGCAATGTGAACGTAACTCTTCAAGCCACAGCTACAGATGGCCTGCCACACCACATATTTCTTCGCGAACTTTGACAGTTTAATGTGCTTGAAAATATCTGCTACCACAAGTAACAAATTAAGTTTTATACCAGCCGTATAGCATTCCTCCTGGCTTGGTTGAAACTACATTCAAAACTTTACTGTGATATCGTGGTTGGTTTTTGTTGTTCTGGTCTGTTCGATTCTCTGCTCTTCTGATTCATTTAGCAGTTAATAATATCGAAGAACAAAGGTCAAGTGTTGCGGTAAATTTTGTTTGATAGCAAAATATCCAAAACAAATTGAGTTTTTACAGCGTATCATGCTCCAACACATATACGCATTTAATTATGTGGTGCATATTGGCATGATAAGAGCTTAATATGGCAATTGGAAAAAGTCATAATTCTGCCATAAAGCCAAGTTATCCTCGCAATGACTACTTTCAAACTATCTAGTGGCTTTCCTCAATGCCAGTTTGCCGTTTAATGCATATACTGGAGGTAAAATGGTTCTAAAACGCTTTTTCAACTGACCATAATAAGATAATATGAATGAGTCCTAAAACTACATTTGAACACTGCATTTTATGAGTTCATAAAGTCGAAATAAAACCTTTAATATGAGTAAAAGGAATTTAAAAAAACGAAGTTTTAAGATCGTTTCAAACAAGCACATTCTGACAAAAATGTGATGCCTATTGGCAGCTTTTGGTGTCATAATAAAACCAAATTGATTTCTAGTGGCTTTGATAAAACCTTAACAAAACTTAATAATGCAGGATGGTTTTGGCAATGTTACTTGGGACCTTTCTCCGTCTGGTTGCCGTATAAAATTCCTGTCCAGGAAGCAGTTTAAAGTCTGCCTTGACGTAAGTTTCATCATCCTGTACCACGCAATCAAATTTCGTCGGTATCGTCGTGTACAGCTTTCGCGCTCGTGCTTTGGCCGACGTGTTTTGTTTATCGTCGTGATTTGGAGTCATCACTTTCTTGTTATTCGTCGAGCTCGTTCTTTAGCTCTATCCACGGTTGAAGGCGCTACTCCCAGTTTCTTTGCGACATCTCGGACGGAGAGGTTGGGGTTCCGCTCGAAACTGCGGGCAACTCTTTTTGTCATCGCTGTGGCCTCCAGCTTTCGATTCCCCCCCCCCCCCCCGATCCAGCTTTTCTGGCTCTCGACAAACGTTCACCGAACACTTTTAATTACTTTGGTAACAGTTGATTTAGCCACATTAAACTTTTCGCCATGCAAGTGCAAAATTTGAATGCGTTGCTTCTCTTCCTTCGACGACATTTTGATAACTGAAGTGCTAATCTCAAAATCAAAACAGAGGCATGATGCTACACGCACACATCTTCAAAATGAGGGGTGTGCAAATTATTTAATGCACGATGATGGGAAATGCGTCAAGTTTGAGTCGACTAAATTTTGATCGAAACACCCTTTAGTAGGATAGTCAGTAAAACCTAAAAACATAGCATTTTTTTTTTAAACTTATCGCAAAAACTAAAATACATACATCGCCAATATTTCGATATGTTATGTAAAAATGTCTAATCATTTAAGACTTTTTAGACAGAACATAAAAACGAGGGAGCTCTTTGGTCCCGAGACCATGAAAACCTTAAAAAACAAGAAGAATCCATGTTTTCATAATCAATATTGCAGTAAAGGAGATATTTTTCTATTTTTCCTAAAAAGTTTGTTTAATTACATTTTATTTGCATTTTTAATCTATAGAATCGTTGAAAAGTGGTTCAAAAGTTATGATTTTTTGAAAAAAGGATTTTTGAAAAAAGTCCACCCTAACGCAGAAATAGCCACCCTAATAAAAAAATAAAAAAATACGAGTCAAATATTTTTTGATAAGGGAATAAAACTTCCAATTATTATGAAATTCTGAGAGATCGTATACCTTTTTTTTATTGAATTGCTGTATACAGAAAAAAAATATATGAAAATTAATAATCACGTAATTTGAACATTCACTGAATCGACATAATTTATGGCTGATCGCGTTTTTGAATTCAATGTATCATAAATATCTAAATGAATTACCTGCACTGAAATTTATAACATAGTTTAGATAGTCTTCCAGTTTTATTCACATTTGTAGTTGATAGCATATACATATCAGCCTTGAACGCTGAAAATTTAGATGACCTGAAAACAACTTCCACCGCACATTTGCACAATTCTGAAAAAAGACGGTCAAAAACATTTTCACCCTTTTGTGATCATTTCATTGACTAGGTGTCTTCAGAAGAGTTGCTCGAAATGTTATTCCGCATCTTTTGAAAAAACACGCCTAACCTTTCATACGGGCTTAACTACACTTTCAAATTCTTACTTTTTCCAACTACGAGATAACGGATTATTGTCTTCGCAACTGAAGTATTCTACAATAAGCTGTTTAAAATAATACATGAAGAACTTCCGGTCAAAAGAAGATGGCGCCAAATTACTTCCAAAAATCCGGTTTGGTTCAACAAGGAAATTAAAAACTTAAAAAATCGTATCGCACATAAAATCTATACTAATAATAATCAAGAAAATATGGAAAACTATGTAGATATCTGCGATCGACTTAATTTGGCGATGAGTATAGCATTCGAGCAGTATAATTTTAAAATTGAGCGAGAAATTAAATCATGTCCAAAAATTTTTTTTAACTATGTCAAGACCAAACTGAAAAGTGACAATTTTCCGTCTAAAATGTACCTTGATGATAGTGAAGGTAATAACTCGGAAGATATATGCAATTTATTTGCGAACTTTTTTAAAAAAAAACTATACAACATATTCAGAACCAGATCGCGATCGTGAATACTTTGGTTTCCTTCCTGAATTTCCAACCGACATTAGCATTAGTGAAATCAATGTGCATGACATATTGGAGGCATTAAAAATTTGGACGCATCTAAAGGTTCGGGACCTGATGGAGTCCCTCCTTATTTATTTATTTAAATAGCCATACATCGTATTTACGATATGACTTCATCTACAACATTTCGCCAATATACTCGGTCTCGGCTGCCTCTCTCCAACCTCGTTGACGACCCACACTCGCCAGGTCCTGTTGCACCTGGTCCGCCCATCGTGCTCGCTGTGCCCCACGCTTTCTTGTACCGGCCGGATTCGAGGCGAACACCATATTTGCAGGGTTGTTGTCCGGCATTCTCGCAACATGCCCTGCCCACCGTATCCTTCCAGCCTTCGCGACCTTCTGAATGCTGGGTTCGCCGTAGAGTTCAGCGAGCTCGTGGTTCCATCTTCGCCGCCACACTCCATCCTCCTGTACGCCGCCAAAGATGGTCCTAAGCACCCGGCGTTCGAAAACACCAAGTGCTTGCAGGTCCTCCTCGAGCATCGTCCACATATCGTGCCCGTAGAGAACAACCGGTCTTATCAGCGTTTTGTACATGGTACATTTAGTGCGGGGGTGAATCTTTCTTGACCGCAAGTTCTTCTGGAGCCCGTAGTAGGTACGACTTCCACTGATGATGCGTCTTCGGATTTCACGGCTGTTGTCGTTGTCAGCCGTAAGCAAGGATCCAAGGTAGATGAATTTTTCCACCACCTCGAATGTATCCCCGTCTATCGTAATACTGCTGCCTAGGCGGTCCCTGTCGCGCTCGGTCCTTCCTGCTAGCATGTACTTTGTTTTCGACACATTCACCTCCAGTCCGACTCTCGCAGCTTAGCGCTTTAGGCGAGTGTACATTTCTGCCACCGTTTCAAATATTCTGCCGACAATGCTCATGTCATCCGCAAAACAAACAAACTGACCGGATCGAGTGAAAATCGTACCAAGGCTTTTGAGTCCGGCTCTTCGCATGACACCTTCTAGCGCAATGTTGAACAACAGGCACGAAAGTCCATCACCTTGACGTAGTCCCCGGCGTGATTCAAACGAGCTGGAATGTTCGCCCGAAATCTTCACGCAGTTTCGCACACCGTCCATCGTAGCTTTAATCAATCTAGTGAGCTTTCCGGGAAAGCCGTTCTCGTCCATAATCTTCCATAGCTCTATGCGGTCGATACTGTCGTACGCCGCCTTGAAATCGATGAACAGATGATGCGTCGGGACCTGGTATTCGCGGCATTTTTGGAGGATTTGCCGTACAGTAAAGATCTGGTCCGTCGTCCCTCCTGTTTTTATGAAAACTTTGGCAACTGAACTTACAGCTCCGTTATTTTGGATTTTCAATATGTCACTGGAATCCGGAGACTTTCCAAAAATATGGAAACAGTAATTTCTAGTACCTATTTTCAAATCTGAGGTGGCATTATGTAGCTCGAAACGAACGACTTTTTGTACGAACGGTTGTGAGAAAAAGTTCTTCGTTTCGAGATCCGCAATACGGCCCCTGGTAAAAAATCTGACGTCAGCAATTATCGTGGTATAGCCCTTATTTCTTGCATCCCAAAACTTTTTGAGGCGATCATAAATGAAAAACGCAGTAAATTAAAAGTTTCTTTCAAACTGTGTAGTGATCATATTCAGCGCGAATAATTCTTCCTGCTTGGGACTGCTTGGGCAACTAACTTTCATTCTTTTCTGTGATATTTAGTTGCGTTGAGTTGAAATAAAACGAGAAACATATAATAATTTTTTTTTTTCAAGGGGGCGTATCATACCTGTTTACCGCCCTGTTAGAAAAAAGGATTCAGCGGTTCTCAATCCAATCTTACCTCAGCCTTTTCCCTTCTTGCCAAGTTTAAGCGAATCCTTCCGTGTGTTTACCCAACACGAACAACACGATGGCGACGAAAAACCTTTGTTGGTGAATGCGTGCACGTGAATACGGGGGAGCCTTCTCCGTGCCGAATGTGTCCTGTGTTTGCTCCAAGCAAGGAGCAGCACTGCTGTGGCAGAGGCAAAAACACACATTCACTTCTCTCGTATCACTGAACCACGTCCCACCGAACCAACCGTCTCACAGGATTAATGGTCCTGTGACACGCGCATTAGGGTTCGCAATTCCGGTCTCTTAACAAAGGATCGCATGATAAAAAATGATTTTCTCGAAAATAATACAATTTCAGTGCCGTCGCTATCGCCGCGCCGTGTTTGTTTAAATGTTGATTTTCTGTCGACGTCGTTATCGCGAAAATCGTTCTCCATCATCTTGTTAGTTGGGACTTGCGGGTCAACTATTTGTGCTTAAAACGTTCTCGGCTCTTCCATCGCGTCCACCATGTGTGCTCGGTTGAATGGATCTGGCTGCGAGCCGTTGACAGAGTGTTCGAGTGTATATCTTGATCAGGTTCCAATTTAAGAGCTTGATTTGACATTTACGTCGTCATGTCTAGGAGGTCTCTTTCGGTCCAGCTGTAGGGTAGAGAACTATTTTGGAATAATGTTCCACTGTTGGCTCGGCGTGTAGTAAATCGTCAATTTTTTCTGTTATCTTCACGCTATCAATCGTTCATGAGGTATATTATGATATATGAAAATATGAAATCCATTATTAGACACAATGCTTTTTAATGTGTTTTGGCCAAACGAAACTCAAGTTCGGGTACAAAAAGAGGTGGTGAATTTCTAACAATAGTAAATTGAAACGTTCCAATGAAGAAGCATACACATTTCAAACTTATCTATTGTAGAAAAATCATATTTTTGATTAACATTTGTTTGAGATTTTACGACGGACAAGTTGTCGGGTCTGAAACCCTATCGAATGTAGAGCACTATCGAACCAGATAAGGACCAGGGCAAGTGAATATGTAATGCAGTTTACAAATCTCACCCGCGACTAGGTTTCGATTGCTCGGCATTCGTTCTTCACACACACAGAACTGTCCTAGCCCCCTGCAAAGTGTGACGTGTGTAAAGAATATTATGTTACTTGCCACATTTATCTCCATTTAATTTCCAGTTTATCATTTCATGAGCTGAACACAATCGAACTGAAACCAGTTTCCATGGGTCGTTTTTCCATATTCGTGTTTCGAGCCACGAGCACAACGAGGAGCAATAGTTGAGCAAGAAGAAACGAGAAAAAGTACTCCTGTTGTATAAATGCAGCACTCCTTCTTTCATGTTCAAGTACCTCAGTCAAAGCAGCGCTTCGCTTGCATAATTTGAAAATTGTTATAGAAGAAACGGGCAAGGAACCAGAAAAACGAGTGAATTAAGAGTTTTTTTTCCTCATGTGGAAGCATGAAGGAAGAAAACTCCGCTGGTGTATAATGGAACCAATACACGCTGAAGTCGAGTTGTACAACCGCTGTGGTTTTGCCAATTTACCATACAATTCGCGGTTGTATCGTTCGATGCATGGTAAAATAGTGCTTGTACAACCAGATTGGCCCCATAAGAAAATCGTTTGTGTTTCAAAGCGGGAGAAAAGACCCAGTCAGCATCGCATGGCGATGTGTGTTGATGGGTGAGAGAAAGGCATAATTCAAACATTACTGCAAGGAGAGTGAGAGGGTCAAGGTTACTAATGTCATGTGTGTGTACGTGAAAAAGCCACGGTTAGTGGAGGTTTTCATTACTTCACCTCGCCGGATGATTGCTGCTGGATTGATTTGCGTTGTTATCGGCTTACAGCTAACTAAATAGCTAAATATAACTAATTATAACAACAAAGTTGAATGGAAATTAAATATAAAACACTTGCTGCCAGACTAGTTTTTTTTCGATAAGCCTACGAAAATTAAAAGCTTTATACGTCTCGAATATTCTCATTTTCGAAATTGAATGCAAATTTCTGTAAACAAACTCCGTCAATCCTGGAATGCTTGCGAATAAAAGCTCAATCAGATTGTAATGTAAGTTATTAAAATCTAGATTTTATTTATGAGGAATCAGTGATTCCGAAAATTTAATGTAAATGATATCAGATAAACTAATCTGATAACCTTTTTTTTGCTCTTGTTCTCAATTCGAAAATTCAAGAGGCCAACTCGGCGATTGTTCTGTTTCCCGTTGAAGGTTTCTAATATTATTGATAGTTTTTTTTTCTCAACCAATCAGAGAGCACGTTGGATACAGCCCAGCCAAATTAAATCGTGTCTGCTCTAGTATGTAAAGCAATGCTACAGACAAAAACAAGTATGCTGGAAAGTGCACAATCACTGTATTCTGACTTCCCCCTTTTACGAACCGCACCCACCCGGCACCCACCGGTCAGCCGCGGCCAGAGCTACTTTAAGCAAACCGAGGATATGGATCAAACTGAGTTTGGAACGGCCCGGTTCGCCTGGTGGGGAGTCCGGACGTAAAACCAGTTTTATTTTTCGGACAATGGAACAGCACTCACATATTGGCTGGTAAATGTAGAGAGAGAGAGAGAGTGTGTGTATTCCGCAAAACCGGCCATCGCGCCCTGGGATGGAGGTGGCAGTGTGTCGAGCGAACTGTTGAATGATTTATTACAATACACTATAGCAACGTTTTTAACATGACCGTACACACAAACGATGGTGCACGGTGGAAGATCTTGTGTGAGGATACGCTTTCTCGTAGATCGTTGGAAATATAGCACGGAAAGGCAAAAACATGGGAGTAGAATTATCCTCCTGCTGAGAGGTAAGCCTGGTTAATGCAGAGGAGTTCAGAAACTTTGTTTTGAATCTTGACGTGTGACCGTTTCCAAGTTATTTTAAGCTATTGTTGCTGTTACTCTTGTTCTAGTCTATTTTGGCCTGATCTTGCTTCATGGCACTAGGCTACACAGAAAAAAATAATTAATTTAACAATCGCGTTTCTTTCAAACTGTGTAAGAACATGTTGAAGTGGTACAAGGCAAATAATGCGCTTTATGATGATGATAATATGATGATATGGACTATCACTCATTGTAGCACGGAATCCTAAGTCTGAGAGCAACAAGCTGCACTTGATCACTCTTTAATAACCACTGCCATTATATGAATCATCCTTATCATGCCATTGTATGAAGGGCAAAATATCACTTATACTTATCCAAGGAGATGTAAGGATTCTCCTTCCAGCAACAAGATTGAACAATTGGTAGAAAAAGGCGATCTATCTTATATGAGGATGCCCCAATGATTGGGGAGAACTGTTAGCAAAATGTTAGCAAAATGTTTGCAATGGGGAGTTGGCATTCCCACTCTCCCCATCCATTCTGCTTCAAACGGGTGCCTTGGTGGTCCCTCCTTTATTCCGATTACATGAACTTATATGTAAGAGAATATTTATGTCAAAAATATATCTGACATCTACTGTTTTGTAACTGAAAAGGAAAAATATGTATATACAACAATTCCATAGAACGAAGGTATACGATCTCTCAGAATTTCAAATAATCGGTAGTTTTGTTCCTTATCCAAAAATATTTGACCCGCATTTTCTTCATTTTTTTATTAGGGTGACCATTTCTTCGTTAGGGTGGTTCGAAAAATTGACTTTTTTTGGAAATGATGTTTTTCAAATAACTATAACGTTTGAACCACTGAGCCGATTTTAACAACTAAATACGCAAATACTAGGTAATTCAATATAATGTTTTAGGAAAATATATAATAACATACTTCAATTTGAATATGCATTATGAAAAAATGGATTATAATTGTTTGTCATGGTTTTGATGGTCTCGGCACCAATGAGCATTCTCGTTTTATATTTTTTCTTGGAAGTTTAGATTATTTAACATAATATATAAAAAAAAAATGGCGAAGTAGGTATGTGAGCTTTTGAGCTAAAATTTGTTCAAAACTGTTAAGTTTTTGGTTTTTGCTGACTACTTTGCTTTTTTTTTCAAAGCAACTTGCCAACCATGCGTCCCCATCAATCTAAAGTGATTTTTATAAGTTCATTTTGCTTTTTGAGAGCTAAAGGATGGACCATAAACCACGTGTTCTCATATTTGGGATATTCGGACCAACCCCCCCCCCCCCTCCCCATTGCTGGTTCTTTGTCCATATATTTTTTTAAAATATTTATTTGGGCATGAGCATGTGTGAAGTGCCGTGAATATAGAGCCCCAACGCATCATCTATTCATCGACTTCAAAGCCGCATATGATACAATTAACCGATATGAGCTATGGAAGATCATGGACGAGAACAGCTTTCCGGGGAAACTGACCCGACTTATCAAGGCTACGATGGATGGAACCCAGTGCTGTGTGAGGATATCGGGTGGATTATCGGGTTCATTCGAATCTCGCAGGGGGCTTCGTCAAGGTGATGGTCTCTCTTGCCTCCTGTTCAACATTGCTCTGGAAGGTGTTATGCGATGAGCGGCATTTGACATGCGAGGCACGATTTTAAACAGATCCGGTCAATTTATCTGCTTTGCCGATGACGTGGATATTGTCGGCAGAACATTTGAGGCGGTGGCAGAGCAGTACACCAGACTAAAGCGCGAAGCAGAGAAGATTGGGTTGAAGATAAATGGCAAAGGGTAAATGCACCCTTCTTTTTGGGGAAATGCTCCTTAAACTTTGGAAAAATGCTCCTTAGTTGCGTTTGCCCGGTATAATGCAATCGGAGGTATTTACCTTCTGATTAGCGCTTGCCGGGTGTTTTGACGGGTCTTCAGTTTCTTCAAGATTGTATAGTTTTGACGGGTTTTAAGTTTCTGAATTTAAGACCCGTCAAAACGAAATCAAGACTCTTCAAAATGAAATTAAGATTCGTCAAAATGAAATTTAAACCCGTCAAAACTACCACGGAAATTGCGGAGCGAAGCTCCTCTATACAATCTTGAAGAAACTTAAGACCCGTCAAAACAACCGGCAAGCGCTAACCAGAAAGTAAATACCTCCGATTGCATTATACCGGGCAAACGCAAATAAGGAGCATTTTTCCAAAGTTTAAGGAGCATTTCCCCAAAAAGAAGGGTGCATTTACCCTGCTGCCAAGACGTCCAAAACGAAGTACATGCTGGCAGGCGGAACCGAGCACGACAGGACCCGAGTGGGCAGCAGTGTAATGATCGACGGCGATGAGTTCGAGGTAGTCGATGAATTTGTCTATCTCAGCTCACTGGTTACTGCGGACAACAATAACAGCCGTGAGATCCGGAGGCGGATTATCAGTGGAAGTCGTGCCTACTATGGGCTCCACAAGCAACTACGGTCAAACACACTTAGCTCCCGTACGAAGCCATTTTGACTTATTGCTCTATGCTCTTAAGATAAATGGAATGCCTCAACACCATACTGCGCAGCTGACAATTACTGGTTCCAGGGTTTTGAGCACTCAACAAACAGTTGTTTTCGGCATCTTCAGCACTTTTGCCAGCTTGGAACTGGACCACTGCGGATTTTTCAGGTGTTTGTGCACAATATATTTTATTCTTTCGAGTTCCATTTGAGGTTTTTTCAGAACGCGATCGACTACTTTGATCAAACTTGCACCAGTTGTTCTCTACACTGATAGAAAAGCAATGATTATATCTATGTGTCCCACATATGATTTTTTGCAATGCGATCAACAAATGATAGCTAATTGTAACCACACACTTTTTTTTTGTTGGGGCGTAGACCACTGCGTCCACTGAGTTGAACTTTTGTTGTACACATAAGCACTATGTGTGGCCGCACATACTTTTCATTTGTCACAAGAACTTCATTTGTATTTCTCCGAGGGTTCTGGTTATGTGTGAACACATCAGTATTATGTGAAATTTTCCATGGATTTTTGCCAATAAATATGTGTGGATTATTTCCCGTGTATATTAGAGAAAACAAACCACTGTCAAAGATGATCGATTCCCAACACTATGGGCGTGCTCGCGGCACGTGAGAGGCGTACCAAATTACTTTTGGTCAGCCTTTACTAAGATTAAGTAAGATCCGGGCGTTTACTGCACTTGGTCTTATAAATCTCTTGTCTTCTGCATGTCATAGATGTGGTTATGGTCATGGATAGCAACTTCCTCTGTTGAACCGATTTGAGATCTTTTAATATAGATTCGGTAAAGTTTGTTGAATATTTAAAATACTTCATTTTCATAAATTTGTCAGAATTTTCCATCTGTAATGATAAATTGTTAACAATAAACATCAAATTTCAAACATCTGTTACCTTGATATTTTTGCGATACCATGATTCATTCTAAAGGGTGTTTCGATCAAAATTTGGTCGACTTAAACTTGACGCGTTTCCTTTCACCGTGCATTAAAAAAATTGCACACCCCTCATTTTGAAGATGTGTGCGTGTAGCATCATGCCTTTATTTTGATTTTGAGATTAGCACTTCAGTTATCAAAATGTCGTCGAAGGAAGAGAAGCAACGCATTAAAATTTTGCACGTGCATGGCGAAAATCCAAACTACTCTCACGCCAAGTTGGCGAAATTGTTGAATGTGGCTAAATCAACTGTTACCAACGTATGAAAAGTTTTCGGTGAACGTTTGTCGATAGCCAGGAAAGCTGGATCGGAGGGAAATCGAAAGCCGGAGGCCACAGCGACGACAAAAAGAGTTGAGATAAAAAATGAGCTGGCCTGTCGACTTACAAGAAACTGGTGACTTCAAGTCGCGACGATAAACAAAACACGTCGGCAAAAGCACGATAGCGAAAGTGCTACACGACAATGCTGACGAAATTTGATTGCGTGGTACAGGACGATGAAACTTACGTCAAGGCAGACTTTAAACAGTGTCCTGGACTGGAATTTTATACGGCAACTGGACGGGCAAAGATGGCAGATACTGCCTTTCCTGAAGCGACACAATTGTTCCGTTCTATTTTGGTCGGATTTGGCATCC
Source organism: Aedes koreicus (assembly GCA_024533555.2). Classification (NCBI taxonomy): domain Eukaryota; kingdom Metazoa; phylum Arthropoda; class Insecta; order Diptera; family Culicidae; genus Aedes; species Aedes koreicus. Next base: position 236,174 of record JAHHFK020003701.1, read on the forward strand.
TTCCATTACGGAAAAAAGGCCATGGAGTGGTATGCTGCCAACAACGTTCAAGTGGTGCCCAAGGACAAGAACCCTCCTAATACGCCAAGCTCCACCCAATCGAACAATATTGGGCCATCGTCAAGCGGAACCGTAAGACGACTCAAAAAGCTGTTGTGAGCAAGAAACAGTTTAAGGCAAACTGGCGTTCTGCGGCGAATAAAGTGGACAAGGAGACTGTACAAAATCTTATGGCAGGTGTTAAACGAAAGACCCGGCAATTCGCATTTGGTAAAAAGGAAGCTTAGCTGAATATTTCTCCTGTATTCTGTATTAACTGAACTTGAAAAAGAAGAATTTGACTTATTAATAAAAACTTTGATCGACTCACACATATTACTGTTTGACCAAATTTTGATCGGGATACCCTTTAACGATAGGCTAGTTATGCAAAGTTTTCATACAATTGTGATTCTACATGTCTCTATTGAATTTCAATTTCCTGGACTCAATACATACTTATAACCATTTTAAAAAGTTTAAATCTTCACTAGGGACAATTTTAACTAGGGAATGAATTTTAAACATACTAACTACAAGTTATAAATTAGCTTTCCAAAGAAATAGCAAAACAATTTTATTTACTAAATTTTGGATAGTTTTTGTGTATACTTTATGGGTGAGCAAAATGATGTTAACAATGTAGTCCAAAGCAAAGGCGGCAATTGTAGGATGCCAGCTGGGTACCGTTTGCGTGAAACGATCCCTTTTTGTTGGTGTATGTCCACGAAATTTTGAAAAGCATTGTTCACAGCAACTTATACTTATATTTGTTTATAACTTATTCAGCTTAATCATGTTTACGTACCTCAAACAAAACGTTCAAGGAATTACCATGGTTTGGTGGTGCAAGTTTGGATTCAGCAGAAATCGGAAATGTTCAATAGCTTGAAAAGATTAAAATAGTCTCGGCTTTGAGGCTTGAGGTTTAGGAAGAATATTTATCTTATCATAGATTAATGGCTGCTTAAATTTATTGCCACAAAATGTAAGCATTTCAAATGTTGAGATAGCAAGCTGAGAGAGAGAGAGAGAGACTTAATAGATCAAAAATAAATGTTTAGAAGATTAAAAACAATATTTAGATGTGTTGAAAATAAGGGGTTCGATATTTCTGGAAAGTCAGCCTCCTTTGGCACCGTAAGAGCAATGCCAACCTCTCATATTATCGCACAGCTAGTTCAACTAAAGCTGTTGTTCGATTCCTAAAGTTTGCACTAGAATCCTTCGCCCTCAAAATCTCAATGCAGGCGAACGTAGCAAAGTATTCTGATGCGGCATTTTTTACAAACCGTGCCCTCAGGTTTTGACGAACACATTTGACAAACCAGTTCACCAAACTTCTTCACACAAGGGCAAATGTAACGCAAAACCAACCAATTTCCTACGGGCAGAAGAAATGTTGATCAAACAATTTTGAGCGTGTGTATGGTGCATAAATGGAATGAACCAACAAGCCTCACTGCCACCGCCCGCTAGTGAATGTTGAATTCGAAGAACCGGTATTGGAACCATAACCGGACACCAAGCCTCCAACCAGAGGAACTCGAGCAATGGTTTGCAAACGAGTCGAACTGGAAGTGTAACATTACTTCAGCGACTGCGAGTTGTTTGCCTCGGTATCACATGTGTTACCATCGTAAAAGGAATGACATATCGATCCAATTTTCAGCTTGTTTCTTTCATACGGAACCAATAGTCATTCTCTGATGGCGATTAAGCGAAAAGAAAAAACCGCTCATTTCTTCTTACAGCTACCGCCTGTCGGTTCGCATCTGCTTGAAGTAGAATTCTTCTTCTTTTTTTATTCGCAACTTGCTAAAAAAAAACAATCAACAGTAAACGTTTGTTCCCCCGCGTCGTTGCATTGTTCAGCTGTTAAGAGCATAAAACAAAAAAACAAATATGGCACACACCCATTTGGACGTGGTTCGACACGATCACGCATGTTAGTATGTTAATGTACATCCATCGCAAGCAAGCATCGTGCGATAAAATCACACAACAGGGCAACGAAAGCTTCCACTGTGAATGAGCAAGTCACTGGCGACCGAGAGATTAATGAACTTCTCAAAAAGTAACCATTACCTGCTACATTCTCGACAGTCCGCATCGGGAGATGATTGACGAAAACGTCGTTACCGAAATAGTACTGAAAAATAAAAACATCAGATCATGAGTGCCGTTAACAGACATTTTCATGCTTTGAAACACATCGTAGTCACCCTGCCGGCAATTGACGACGTATCAACTGCTAAAGCAATAAAAAGTAAATCGTAAAAAGCGTATTGCGAATGCAAAAGGATCCGAGGTAATGAAGGTACAACAATAGCAAAATAAAAGTAAAGCAAAACAACAAATCAAACATAAAAGAAAGAAAACCTACGCAGAACGCTACACGACAAGCGATAGCGTGAATGAATGATGCTAATTAAACAGAAGTGAACGTGAAGATAGCACAGCAAAATGTAGATAAACATATGAGCGAACCGCATCAGACACACATGCATATACATGTCAGGAACAACTGATGGTGAAAAAAATAAGAGCCAAGCGAATGAAGAGAATAAGAAATAGATTTGCAATACCCACACAGTAGCGAATCTAAAAAGAAAGAATACATATTATTGCATTAATTAAAGTTTGTGTTAAGCTTGTTGATGAGAATAAATTTCATAAAGTAAGAATGGTACTTATGTATGTACATAACTGAGCTTGAAGATAACGCGACAGGTTTGATCAAAATTTCACTGACAATGTTGGGAAGTGATCCCATTACGGTAAAGTATGATTTAATCCAAAGCTGGGACTCCTCGTGACTTTGACTGATTTCTCTAGTAGCTCATTTTAGAAGGCGGATTTCAAAATGTGGCGTATAATTAAGCCGTGTGCTTAATTTTTCCTACAACTTTGTCTAACATTATAATGTTCGTATTCCTAAATGTATGATTTCAGTTTTACCAACGTGTTAATTTACCAAAAAATAAGCTTTCACGCAACGCCAAGGAATATCTCACCTTAAAGCTGATAAAAAGCTCTTATTGACTGTATTCCAAATTTGAAACAATTGATGTTTAAACTTGCAAACTCTTCGATGATTTTCGCGCACTCGAAATTTGAAACACAATTTCTGTATGCCCATAAATTCACGGATGTAGAGTTTTTTTTCTCGTATCTATGACATTGAAAAAGTTTCACCAATGGAACATTCCACACCTCATTTCTGAACAAACATTTTCTAAGATCCTGTCTACCGTTACCGATTCTTCAATAGAAAATCTCGATAAATCGATAATAATTTAGATGTTACAAAAATTCCCTGCAGATATTAGAACACTCGAAGCAAGAAAAGAGCTTCTTCTAGCTTACGTTTGGGCATAACTAACCTGAAATACTGTTCGTAATCGATCGAAGCAGATGGAACGTTTTGCTATGTTCATCCAGATTTAACCGAAAGACCGAACCTCGTCCAACCAAGTAAACAACCAAAAAAAAAATATAATCTCAATCAATTCACCATTTAACCTTCTTTTCCTTCTCTTGTTCTCTTTATTTTCATGCTTGCCAATTTCCAGATTGACGGTCACGATTCGGGCACGGAGTCCGATGGAGACTTGGATCAGGAGGATGATTTGATTCAGGAGCACGACATGGAGCTAAGTAAGTTTTTTAGGTTTCCCTTCAGCGCCCCTCTTGAAGCTGTTGTTACGGATGAGCCACACAAACAAGACAACTACCACGCGTTGTTGCGGTTTGTGGGCTTCGGTCGATCGAATGACACACGCCAAAGCTCACTCAGTGAGTCACTTTCTAGTCACGGCGATGGTGATGATGGTGTGTGACCTTTGATTGCCCTTTATGTGCACACATTAGCAGAAATTGCACTGTTTCCGATGGGTACTTATTTTTGTTTTGGATAGTTTAATATTTCGTTTAATATTTTCTAACAAACTCCACTTTGTTGTAGGGAAACAAGGGTTCCGTGTGCAATTGATTAATTTAAACTGCCAAATTGCTGTCACACTGTTGAATTGATCCTGCTGCTGAGCTGGATGAACAATTTAGTTTTATTGCACAGTAGCACCATTTTTATTTTTCATTCGCAGCCAGTGTCGTCCAACACGTTATTCCCCTTCGTTTAGCCAATTTCAGCACGCGCACTTGCTCCCAATCGGAACGATGGAAAGGATGGAAGGGGGCAGATAATTCAGGCTTTTGTGGGTGCAATGGAAAATGAGCTGCTTTTTTTAAAAACTGGCTTTCAATGGTACACGCCTTTCGCTATTGGTGAGCCATTGTCTGAATTGAACGCTCCCCCGCCACAACCGTGCCATCAACAACGAAACGATTCCCGGATTCCTGCTGTTGTTGGTAGTGTTTTATATTTTTGCTGCTGCTCCGGCTCAATTCCGCTCAATTTTGTTTGGTTATACTTTTCAATTGTAATTGACACTGTAGCTCCGGCGTTTAAATGGTCCAGGAGGTTGGGTTGATGTGCATCGTGGTCTGATTCTTTACTTTTGTTTCGTGAAGAGGAGGTTTATTTGGCTTAACTACTATTTATTGTTATTTGTGCTCATTCTGATTAGAACGTTCAGGAATGTCATTGTATGAATACCAACGGCCGCAAATAAGTTAAATATTAAGGTCTGTATCCGCAATAATCCGGACACCTCAAAACATGAATACAACATAAATTTCGCATTATATTTCCGTCGTAGTTGTTTATTTCAGATTCCTGGGATGTGTTTTAACAATTTGTGAAGACAAAACATAGTTATTCGGTATTTGCATAAAATTTTCGAACTTTGCGCTTAACTCCGTCCATTAGAGTTTGTACAGACTCTTCAGAAATCGTAGAAGCCGTCTTTGTCCAAATTTGCTGGAAGTGTTTGATGTCTTTGATTCCTTGCTTCTTTCCAGAAAGCTTCCGCTTCATCACAGCCCAATATCTCTCGATTGGTCGTAGCTCTGGGCAATTTGGCGGGTTTGAGGTTTTTGGTACAATGTTCACTTGATTTGCTTGGTACCACTCCATCACAGTTTTAGCATAGTGGCATGATGCCAAATCGGGCCAGAACAAAGGTTTTTCTTTGTGACTTTTGATGAAGGGTAGCAATCGCTTCTGTAGACACTCTTTCTGATAGATCTCCTTGTTGATTGTGCCTGTAGTGACGAAAGATTTACTCTTTTTGCCACACGTGCAAATTGCTTGCCACACAAGGTATTTTTTGGGAAATTTCGATGAAGGCATCGTTCTGAAATGCGCAGCTGTAGCATTTCTGGCCATAGCAGAATAAAAAGTCAGCCCTGGAAGCTGCTTGAAATCCTCCAGGACATAAGTTTCATCGTTCATAACAACGCATGAAAACTTCGTCAAATATTCGCAGTACAAACGTCGAGCCCGTGATTTTGCTGCCAAGTTCTGTTTGTCGTTGCGATTTGGAACTGTTTTTACTCTATACGACTTAAGTCCCAAACGTTGTTTTGATTTTAAGACAAAACCAGGCGACATCCCTATTTTACGAGCCACCGTTCGAATGGAGAGATTTGGGTTTTTCGTTAATATCCTTTTCACCTTTCGGTCTATGACAGGATCAGCGCGTCCAATGTTTTTATCACTTCTCGGTTTCCGTTCCGAAAATGATTTGAGCACATCGTGAACAGTGGATTTAGGCAGATCCAATGTTTTTGCAAGGTCCCGTATTGAAAAGTCAGGATTTGCCGTACGCCTGTACAAAATTCGCTCGCGCACTTGTTTTTCTTTCGTCGCCATCTTGAATACTAAACATGAAATGTAAACATCAATCATAGTCTTTTTCATCTTAGACTCTCAGCTATACCACAGGGAAATTTTTCATTCCTACGTGCAATATTTCAAAAGTTACAATAATTTGAAGGTGTCCGGATTAATGTGGATACAGACCTTATGCATCGTAGCGGGATTGATGAACCGTGGGTAATGATAACAGCATTAGATGTTTCTCTCCTCGGATGGGTTTAGGTTTTTCAAATTCATAACAAAATTGAACCAGCCGTTTGTCACGTTCGAAACTTAATTAACATGGTAGGTTTATTTATTTATTATTCAGAAGATTTGAATAAATCAAAACTTCTTTGAGATCTTTCATGCAGTTATTTTCAACTCTCTATTTTATCCCCCCTTCGGTTCTGTCTACAACTCGGTTTTATCAGCTTTTCAGCCCGCATTTTGTCTGCCTTAATAGGGTAGCGGGATTTATGTACCAAATATGTCATTAATTCAGCGATAATCAAAAGAATCATGTTGCTATCAGGATAACCGATTTATTCAGAAGCAATTGAAAAAAAACAAAATTTTTTTTTTTAATTTTTTATTATTTTTTTTTTTTTTTTTTAAAAAAATTTTTTTTTTTTTTCATTAGGGCGAATCTACAATTGAGAGACTCTCTCTTGCCTCGTTCTCTTTCATTAATTAAAGCGCCATTATAAAACTATGGATTGATTCTTTAACACAGATCGCAAGATAAGAGTACTGGCTAGCATATTGGGCAAACAGCCAAACGAAAAATGTGAAAATGATTTAGCTATTGGTGAAAGAGAAAGTAAACAGAGAGAGTCTCTCAATTGTAAATTTGCCCTAATGAAAAAAAAAAAAATATATGGGTTTTACCTAGAAATATGTGTGGAGTTCAGTTTAGTTTTTTTTTTTTTTTTCTTTTTTTATTCTTTTTTTTGACTTTTTTGACTAAACCGGATTTTCCTTATTCTTGTTCTTCGATTAATTTGGCTAAATTGAATCGATAAACCAAGTTTTGCAGCCCTATTTTAGGGACATATTTAAATCTATGTTCCCAACTATGGCCAGCTTTAAACAAAAAACTGCATTTTATCATACCCCCCCTAACTCAATTTGAAAAAAATCAACATATAACGAACGCATCTAGAGATAGAATTTCAATAATTTGAGCAAAGTTGCTTGAAATCAAATTATCTACATTTTTGTAGGAGCATATGTTTCTCTTTGTCATGAGAATGAGACGTAACGTTTTTTATATCTTTAAAAACGGATCACCCTAGTTACCATCACCCACCCAAAGATAGATTTTTCCTTGTAGACAAACTCTTTCAAAGACATCAAATATTTAGCGCTAAATATTTTTGAGTTATCAATTTTTGTCGAAATATTTGGAGACTCCCCCCCCCCCCTCCTCCTCACTTCGTGAAGCATTATAGAGAAGTTCTTTCCAAAAAAAAATCCAATGGTTTTGGAAAACTTTCACGAATTGGCATCCTTTACAGTCGTTCTGAATCATACCCAGTAGCCCTAGTGGAAATATTCAGGTCTCAAATGCTTATGAATTGTTCCGAATAATTCGAAAGGTGGCCAAATGTTTACTCGTGATGACTTTAGAAGTTCTTTAGAAATTACCACTGAGTTTCAAGACACATTTTATTAATTGATGGCTTCTACGATTATTCCAGATTTTCCGAAATGTAACCATGCAGCTCATTTTCTTGCAACTTTGCTCTAAGAAGTACTTTAGAAAAAAAGTTGAGTGATCTAAAATTTATTTAATAAAGTTCATAAGTTTACAGTGATCGGCATAACTATTTAAGTTGATGGGGTATCTCCAAGGAAGTCGTCGTAATGCGAAGTAGACAAACTTCTTCTGAATAGCTTTTATCCGTAAAGTATTGTTTTGGTAGGAGGGGGACCAAACTTCTGCTGAATATTCCAGAATTGGGCGCTCTATAGAGTAGTATAGCGCCTTAAGACAGTACACATCACGGAATTTCTTAGCAAAACGGAACATAAAGCCCAACTGGGAGAAGGCTTTGGAAACAATTTACGAATCATGATCCTTAAATGACAGCTTGGAGTCTAACATTACTCCTAAGTCCTTTATTGTTGTCTCACGCTTCAGCTCGGTATCGAATAGCGAATAGGCATGGTGAAAAAGCGAGCGTTTACGGCCAAAAGAGATGACTGAGCATTTGGCCACATTCAAAGACATTCGATTTAAGTGGCACCAGGATCCGAATACTTCCAGTTGTTGCTGTAAGAATATGGCATCTGTGATCTTCTTTATCACAAAGTGGAGCTTGAGGTCGTCAGCATACGACAGTTTGAGGCATGTCAAGCTGTGATTTACGTCGTTCATGTAGAGTAAAAATAGGAAAGGTCCGAGGTGGCTGCCTTGAGGGACACCGGATGTGACAGGAAATGGTGTTGAGATAAAGTCACCGATCTTCACGGACGTGTTCCGACCAATCAAATACGAGCGCAGCCAGATCAGCAACCCATTATCGATATCTGTCCTAGCATACTTCGCCAGTGCAATCTCATGGTTGATTTTGTCAAAAGCTGCCGAGAGATCAGTGTAGATAACGTCTATTTGATGTCCTTTTTCCATCTCACGTATAAGAAATGACGTAAAGGTGCCTAAATTAGTAGTAGTTGATCGTTTGGGCATGAAACCATGTTGTTCCAAGGAGATGAATAGTTCCGAAACAGAGTATCGAGAACAACCAACTCGAAAAGCTTAGAGGTAGCACTCAACGCTGCAATTCCACGATAGTTTGAAACTGTTCGTTTGCATCCCTTTTTGTGAACAGGAAAAACAAACGAATCTTCCAGCTAGACGGAAAAATGCCTGTCGTTGATGAAAGGTTGAAAACCGTTGCTAGAGGCTTCGCGAGCGGTACAAGGCAACGTTTGAGCATAAACGAAGGAATGCCATCAGGACCGCAGCCTTTTGATGACTTCAGTTTCTTCCCTGCTACGACCACCATGGCGGTAGTGACCGACATCTGTGGACTGGAAGCAGTGAGATGAGGTACATTATTAGCAGCGGCGACAATATCATCAGAATCGAGAGTTTCGTCGGTGAATACACTGCTGAACTGTGAGCGAAAAAGATCTGCGATTCCCGGGATTGAGTAAGCTTCCAAAGTGCCGTTGGTCATATTCGAAGGCAATCCAGATTCTTTCCTTTGCTCATTTACATAACGCCAGAAACGCTTAGGGTTGGATTTGAGGCGTCGTTGAAGCTGGTCAATATGGCCGTTGTACAAATGGTCGTTCAGTTCTTTGTACCCATTGTTTGCTCGAGCGTAGACAGATCTAGTTAGATCCGTGCGGTATTTGCTGTGCTTCCTGAGTGCGGAGCGTTTAATTTTTTTCAGCTATCTTACCTCCGCATTCGACCAAGCAGGTTTAGGAGGTATTTGGCTGCGTTTCTTTGGCACAAATTGTTCGATGGCATAGAGCAGGATAGCAGACAAAGTCAAAGCCGCTAGATTTGCATCAAGATCGCTAAATATCTCATCCCAATCATTCCCAGCTAGGAAGACGTTCATTTCGTCAAAATTTGCTTTGCCAAAGTAGTAAAATACGTTTTCAGTAATTTCACGAAAACGTTTCTCTAGGCTGACCTTCATCGTTACCAATAAAGGGGAATGGTGCCTGCACACTTTCACGAGAGGTTCTGGAGCATGAGTGACTGAGCAGACTAGGCCCAACTCTTCGCTGACAAAGCAAAGGTCAAGCATGCGACCGTTACTGTGGAAGATGCTGCTCGTCTGCTTTAGATCTGCGGTCTAAACATTGTAATGTTGTTACATCAATAACACCAATAACTTGTAATCAATTGAATAACGCTTAATTACGTGATAACGTTGAAAAAGCAATTTCAATGGTTGATGGCAAAGTTCATAGATTCCAGGGAATTCTTGAATGACCTAAAATACCTGAAAATGGTAATTTGCTATCTTACGTATATTTATAGTCCAAAAAGAGCCTCTGGTGCTTGTAAATACGATATAAAAGTCATTTGTTACGTTGGTTGACCTGGAAGTTTATAGACCGAGTTTTGAATGATCTGGAACACATGAATTTGAAAACAGTTTGTTCAACGTGTGACCGTATACCAAAATGTTGGTTTGACGTTTGTGAATTCGCTCAAAAATTCATTTATTACTGTGGTTGATCTAGAAACTATGTTGCAAGTAGGATAACTTAAAACAGTGATTGATTATTCCAAGACAGACTATCTTACATGTGTTCATAGTCCAAATTGAAGATCTTCTGATGCCCGTATTGATCTCTTCATTTAGATTTGAAGGAATATTCGGGAGACATTGGAAGATTGATGGTTTCAAAATGACTCTGTTCAAGTTTGCTGATAACAGCAAATTTATATCTTATTAGTTAGGTCCTCCATGCTGGATGTGGCTGGGTTCGATTCCCGGTCTGGTCTAGGAATTTTTCGTTAAGGAATATGTGTACTACCAGTACTGTCCTTTTTATAGCATTTATGGCATTTGCCTTATTTTTAGGATGCTAGGATAATATGAGTTAAGGGAGGAATTGGTTGATACACTCACATTTCTGGATAAAATGCTTCTAATTGGAAGATAACTTGCTCTTCAAGAATGCCAAAGAAAATAATATTAACTAAATTTGATGTTTTGATTTGATGTTTTAGCAGGCATCTCGCCACCGCAAAAGCCGTCATAAAACACTATAGTTGAGGATCAACCAAAATTATCCCAAAATACTTAAGTTTATTGTTTAATATTCCTAATTTTGAAAAATCAATTTAGGTTTTTAAACCATACTCGAAGCATCTTATAGAAGCATAGCATAGCATAACATAGCATTTTCCGACCATACACAATCCTGGGTTGGCTGTTGTAGAGACGATGGAAGCGGCAGAAGAGCTGCCTTGGGTGTGACAGGCCTTTGCACAACACCTGGCCAGGTCCTTATGATCAGCAGGGATGGGAGGGAAGTGTTGATTAGATGTCTACTTGAGAAGATACTGAGAACTCATGCTACCTTCATAGACATCTGGAATTGGAAATTGGATGGGATTGTGCGGAAGGCTTTGCTTGGCGAGAAAGCATACATGTATTTACATGTATATAGGTCGTTGGGAGTGACGAAGCTAAGAAAGTTAATGCACTCCTTTGATGTCCGCTTGTCTGGGCTGGAACACAGACGTTTTTCTACTTGTATCCAGGCTCAGCCAAGCCAAGGGTGTAGGGGGAGTGCCGCCTTAAACTTCTTTTTCGAGATTTCCTTGGGGACCTTCCCTTGAAGGTTTATTGAGTGTAGAACAGTGTCAACTCACTCTTACGTCATTGCGACCAAAAAGGATAGCTGCTTTAGTAGCCATCACGGGAATCGTGAAGCTCTATATGTAACCTATGTAACCTTATCCGGAACTCATTTTGCCATGAGTTGTTACTACGTTCCTAGCGCTATTTGCTTTTCATTTAAAGTTCACTCGAGGATTGATGATTTTCCCAGTTTTTGAACTTTTTCTCAACCGATTGATGATACACCATAGGCCAATCTCTAGTATTCTTGAAACACGGAATTCAACTTGTTTTCACTACTTTGCACTACTTATCTCGGAAACTATTGATCTAAAAACTGTTCTTCAGTAGTGAGAACAGTTATGGCAAGAGATAATTTTATGAAAAAATTTCATGGTGGAGAGGGAAAACGTCTTCTCCGCACCCGTTTTCTATTAAATATTTCCACACATTTTTTTTAACGCCACTGGTATTTCCACCGTAGTACTGGTCATGTCGTGCAAGATAGAAAGTTTGTAAAAACATAGAACTGGATAATAAGTAGTGATCCGCACAATTCCGAAAGTGATTCTTCGTCTCGCCCGCTTCATGACAAATATAGCTGCTTGCCTAGATTTACTTTTTATTGGTTATATAGTAAACTGCACTTTTCCGAGCAGTTTCCACTAAATTTAAATCGTACCTTCCATAAAAACCAGTACCATGAGAATAACTCCCCATACGCCACCATACTCGAAGCATCTTATAGAATATCAAATATTAGTTCTGATAAAAGTGCCCTATGCGAAAAAATCCGGGATATGATGTGACTTTGCAGGAAGCAAACTTTGTAAGAGCCTCACTGTACAACTTCCGGGCGCGTCTTTTGGCCACTAGACTCTCTGTTTCAATGCCCTGTTTGGTTGCTTAATGTCCAGAAAAGATTCCTTCTCGCGAGCGAATCCATCTGACGTAGCTTTGGCTGGCATTGAATTTCTTGGCGCTATTACAACTAGTTTATTTATAACTCTCGACAGCCCTGGGTTAGCCCTAATTGTTCTCAACACCTTCAAATGCATCTTCCGAACCTTTGTTCTACAGCGACGCTTGCTATGATTCTGCCGATTGATAGTATGACGAAATGTTTGAGAACGCTGTGCACGGTCGATTTAGCCAATCTCCGATGTCGCGATTTTTGAACCTGACCACGTCGGATTTTCGAAGTGGGTGTCCAAAACTAATTTTCGATTCGCAGGCTTCCATCAATTATGACTTCTTTGAAACAAAATAAATCGTGACGAGCTTTCTCAGTTCTGAAAGAATAAACATTTCAAAACAAACTGCTGTCAAAACATTCCAGATCCGACCACTATGAGCGTAACAGGAACAAGAACAAAAAGTGAAAATTGAAGGGGTGAAAGAAAAAAAAAAACACCCCCATGAACAGTAAAACAAACAGTGCGTCCAGATGACTCAAGAATTAGTGGCAGGAATATGCTCACAGTTTGAGAAAATGTTGAGGGCCTATCAGATTGAGTTGAGTGGTGCAAGAGATATTTAGATTGTAAGCCAGTATTTGTTTTTGTTTTTTTTTTAGAAACGCTAATATTGTAAAAGCAACTTTTGTTTTTCTACTCATAAAAACTATAACAATATCAATGCCCTGAATTGTTATCATGAAAACTAGAATTAATTCGTTTTGAATAACCTTCATACTATTTTAGTTCTTATTAGGATTCCTGTTGATTCACATACTATGTTTTCAATTTCTCCATACTTTTGATACACGTTCGAACAGTTTTTGCACCGCGTTTATTATTGATGTTGCTCAAGCTTCTCCAATAAGAGAACATCAATCAAATGTCTGTCGTTCGAAGCTGAGCGTAACTTTTTATTGCTGAAGCAACAAATGGTACTAAAAATAGAAGAATTGCTTTCTTTCAGCTCGTTGCTGCTGATTTTGATGCCGCATCTGTCCCAAAGCACTCGCACCCATCAGGCACAATGTCACGCGTCACGAATATACTAAGATTCGCAGTGACAAATGACCATCGGAATAGTAAGAACAACAAGAACGTCTTTCGGAAAGCAAACCGTTCGAGCATTCCTCGCATAGTTTACCGAGTTATTTTACGCGCGAATGCCCCTCGAGTCCACAACCATTCACGTTCGCAGTTTACTTTCATTTTCAACGCGAATCCCATCGAGTGTATGCACACCAACACTCAAAGGGGAAAATTCTATTTTCAAAGATGTCATCGTAAAATCAGCTGTTTGGAAAGAAAATCAAACGTGAGCTCTTAAATACGGTTATACCTTTTTCCTGAATTGACGAAAGCCTTTTTGGGAGTTTTATACCAAACCTAAATTTTCTGTCTAAGGTAGACCATTTTGAATACCCTTGGGATGCCCTTTGTTGCTCTGAACAGTAAGGCACTCACCGTAAGTAATGTACATGGGGCACAGGAACAGTTATCGTCTACAATATCATATAGAGGGAAGCCGCCCATAATGCGCCTGGTGTAAAACGCCTCTTGGTATGGGAATAACTGTAGAAATCTAGATTACTATAGAATACTATGGGAACCGGGAAAACGATGTTCAATCACTGAACTAGCAAATAACAAATCGACTTTTTCTTCTAATAAACAGCAACAGACCATTTTAGCCCAGGGGTGCGTTTTTCGCCAGCCCACCTTACACACTCGCATGCGAACGTCGCTCGATATGCTTGTGCTGCTCTTTGGGCCAGGCTCTGGGAGTCAAACGAACAGAAACAGACTGTCATCTGGCTCGTTAATTTCGACAGTCGTTTGCAGAAAAAGTAGCGATATTTTTGCAAATGTTTCACAACCAGACGGGGCCTTCAAACTCATTCCAGTCAGCCAGTCAGTCAGGCAGTAGGGAAGCAGAAATTACAGGCCCATCCTCTTGATGAGCAGGATGTATGTTTACGATATAGACAGGGCAAACCAGTAAAAGAAATTAAATTTTAAGTTTGGTTCAGTTGATACATCTTGCTGTGGGAAGCTGGAGAGGAAAAACCATACAGACAATATGTGTATGGATGTAATTTGTGCAAACCGAACCATGGAAGACATCTTCATAACCATAAAGACCGAATGTGTCGCAACGTAGCGGGAGAGCATGCGACATCGAGCAGGCATTTGAAAAGGATCTCCATACAGTTACCCCCTTGACTTGGGATCCATACGGAGTTCCTTTCACGAACACAAATCTTAATTATGACGAAGAATTATGAGACTGTCTTAAAAGATATATATCATAACCAAGCAAATGAAGATGGGATATTCTGTCTTTACCGCAAAGGCCATTGGATGCTGCCAGCACCAGGATTGGAACCTGGTTGGCACTGGTGGATCTTAAATGGTAATAATTTCCAGTTCCATGATCCGACCCTGTGTGCAGTCGGGTGGTGCCTGTCCAAAGAAATCCCATCAAGAAGTGGCTACTGCTGCTGTTGCTGTTGGCGTTGCTCTTGCTATTGCTGCTCGACGAAGCACGGCCGACATCAAATTATGCGGCAGTCAGAGCCAGAAGACGGTTGTTAGACTGAAATGTCCGACTTAATTGCTGAAATGAGCTGGAAGCTGCTGCGTGACGCAACACTGGATGGGCGGAGGTTTGAGGGTGATTTGCCTCTTTGTTGCGAAACAAATTTGCATCTAATTGAGGGTTGCTTGATCTTAGGAAAATTTTGAGTTTTGGAAGATTAGGACTGCATGAAAAATTACTTCGAAACTGTGCTGATAAAGAGGGCCGAGTGCGAAAGTCAACTTACCTTGCGGATGATAATGACAGAATCGTTGAACTGAACTAAATGATTCATGGATTGTATGTGACCTGGTTGCTTTTGCCTCAGTTGAACCTGAAACCAGTGCCTTATACTCACTTATCTTCTGAACAGAAGAATGAAACAACTTAAATTTCCATAAAAACATACATCTTCGTGAGCTTCATGGTATTTTAGCTACACTGAAAACTGAAAGTTTGTACATAATTCAATATCGAAGGTATGACTCACGGATTTATTCGTTGTTTTCTGCAACGAAAATGATTTCTAGTATTCCTCAGTCCATTGAATGCCACACGCGCAACTGTCAAAAGTACGAAGTATTTGTTTTCACAGAAAAAACTTCGTGCCTTGTACTAGAATATAAAGATCTGCACATAGTTTGTTCCACAAAAAAAAAAAAAAAAACCTGTCCGGTGAGGTGGTTGCTAGAATGATTGATAAATGTGCTTTATCCACTTCAAATTTAATTCGACAAAAGTCCAACGACAAGATCATGTTCATCGTTATGATCGTTTCTTACAAAGGATTTGAATCTAAACTTTTGAACAGAAATGTTTTTGGATCCGTGGTTTATTTCACAGAGCCATGGTAACTCCCGAGCAGTTAGATGAATAATGATGATGAATTCACCACTTCCAACGACATCCTAGCAGCAACACCAACATATGCGGGTACAATAGAAGAGGGGCAACGATTGGCTGGTCTTCACAAAATTCATTTTGTGCAATTTAACGAACATAAAAGATGCCAAGCAATAAAAATGTTTTTTTTTACAATTTTCGAGACATTTCTGGATTAACAATAGAAAAGGGCCTATCAACATTTGTAAACAAACACTTCTGAGCCTATTTCATCGCAAAGTGTAGGCCACCCAGGCAAACCAAAACCATCATCATGTAGAGGAAAGTTTCCCCTACACGACGATTCTGTAGGTTTGCATGTATTGCCAACGGCTTGCGAGAAAAAGGGCTCAGAAGTGTTTGTTTACAAATGTTCATAGGCCCTTTTCTATTGTTGATCCAGATTTGTTCTATTTACAGAATCCATGTTTTCAAAACAAGTAGCAGCGTCGCCTGTTGTCCAAGCGCCTTGTTTGTACCACAAAATGAGAGTTCCATTTTCGCTTTAACCAGGGGAACTTTTAAGGGGGAACGCAGCATGAAAATCTATCTACTAGCGTAAAAAGTCCAGTTTGTACAACCATTGGTTGTAGATGGTGTCTATTGTTTAAATTGCCTTAATAAGCTGTAAAGATTGCTGAAGACACTTTTGTTTGTGTATGCGTGTGTATATGCAATCAATCTCCCACTGACCGGCAGTGCATTTATGGAAGAAATGTGTCTGCATTTCTTCGTTGGTTTTTGTTGTTATCAGGTGTGAAAATTTTTGTGAGAGCACTTTGACAACCCATTGAAAGTTTCACTGGATAAAACCCGGGAAAATTTTTTAAGAGGTGGGGGGAATTTTAGAAAAAAAAAAATTTGGGGGGGGGGGGAAAAACACCACTATTTTCCTTACCTGAGAAAAAAAAAGCGGGCCTCTTTTTAAAGACTGTATTCGATGAAATTTGGACACACAAAATAGGTCACCAAAAATTTTCCTTGAGCCCGATTCTTTTCAAACTTTCTGGAAATAAAGTTCTACTAAATGGTTAAGTTTTGAAATCATTGGTTTATTGAACCTCTTCTCCCAACCCAAATGCCCGCACCTTTGCCTTGACCCCTTTCATCATATTTTGGGCAATGATAGGACCGGCTTGCTTACTTACTTTTAACCACACTTTCTTTACTTCAAGTTCATTTTCTATCAGTTTTTGGAGTTTTAACGAGCTTTGCCTTCATGATTGCCCAAAATTTTTCAATTGGGCGAAGTTCCGGAGTGATTGGAGGGTTGACGTCTTTTGGTATAAAAACTACATTATTATCTTTGTACCAGTCTAAGACGGGCCGGGCATAGTGGCTAGATGCCAAATCTGGCCAAAACAGTGTCGGGCCATCGTGAGATCTCGAAGAAGGCAGAAGTCGTTTTTGGAGGCATTCGTCCTTGTAGATTTGTCCGTTGACGGTCCCAGAGGTGATGAAGAAGGGCTGACTAATTTTGCCACATCCGCAGATCGCTTGCCAGACAAGGAATTTTTTGGCGAATTTCGACAGTTTCTTCTTCCGTACACTCTCCGGCGACGTAGTGTTCCTGTCCTGGCATTTGTTTGGTGTCGGTTTTAATGTAGGTCTCATCGTCCATCACAATGCAGAACGGTTTTGTGAGCCACTCCCTGTACAGTTTTCTTGCACGAGTTTTGGCCACCGAGTTCTGTTTATCGCTCCGGTTCGATGCCTTCTGGACCTTGTACACATGTAATCCAGAACGATTCATTGTTTTCTGCACAAAACAAACTGAAACTTTCGCCTTTTTCGCAACATCCCTGATCGAAATGTTGGGATAACGCTTAAATTTGTTCAATACCATCCTGGCCTTCTCCGGATTTGATGTGCCACGTTTTTTGCCACTACCATTTTTCCGCTTGGTTGTCTTACGGTCCTTGAACGTTTTGATCACATGAGATATGGTTGAATGTGCGATTCCGAGCTGTTTTCCGATCCATCGATGAGAAGCGTTTGGGTTTTCGAAGTGAGTGCCCAAAATTTGTTGGCGCACTATTTCTTCATTCGAAGCCATCACTGAAATCACTCGACCGATTTTCACGAAACTCATTATACGATTGACACAACACAATGAAAAACATTCAGTTAAAATTTCAATAATTTTTACCCACACGCTAAAAAGTTACGAACAATTGCGTGTGTCCAAATTTCATCGAATACAGTCTTTAATACACATGATTTGTTACGCGTGAAATATCCCAAATATCTAGTGTAACCCACGCCGAACTTAAAATAGGGGAAAACATGAGAAGTTGTTTGGGAAAATCCGGGGAAAAGGTTTTATAAGGTTGATTAGTGGAGTTTGGGTCGGCTTTTGTTGCGTTGTTTCTGCAGGGTGGTTAGGTAGGATGAGAGAAGAAATAATATTGCGGGGCGGCTTAACGTCAGGGGTGGTGGGAACCATATGATGGGATTAGAACAATTTTTGTCTTTATTATGTTGTTTTTTTTATGTGGTGATGATATTATTTTTTTTTTGCTATATTATTATTTTTACAGAGATATGGATATTTGTAAGTGGGGTGTAAACAGACTTTTTTTCACATATGTTATGAAAACTTCAAATTTATAAACTTTATTAACATCAAATTTTGGTCACATAAGGTCTTAACATTGTCAAATTTTCAGCCAAAAATATTGATAATTGACAAAGTTAGAGAAAGTTGAACATGGCGTGTTTTGGAAGCAAAATTTTGCTCGGCTTTTTTGCTACTGAGTGTATATTTTCTACAATAAAAAACGACCTCACCAAGCTCCTTATCCAATGCAGAAAAGCTCGTCCGGGTGCGGGGCGAAGCACTAATAAACAAGAAATGGGAAAAAAAACTACCGATTCACAATCTATCTGACGAAACACTGTCACAGCATACTTTGAGTGGGAATCGATTAAATTCACAACTTCTGACGCATAGCACTCGGATATTTATAATTTAACTCTTTATTCTGGTTTAATAATTTTTTTTTCGCAAAAACAACGCAGCAAAAGCAAAACACGTCAGCTTCAATGCACGGCTTGCTGCGATCTTCTAAAGATTGCTGATGACACTTTTTTCGTAAAACTATAAACTAAAAATTTGTGTGAAATCCTCATTATATCACTGACAACCTTGAGTTTTGAAAATGTTTATAATTATTTGGTTTTTGTTACGGCATATTTTTGTGTCTGTATTATTTAATTTTGATACTTGTTAAAGTTTAATAATTGTGTTGCGTTTATAAAATTGAATGTGTTATCCTAACATGGATATCAGCATGTTGAAACAAGAAGAAAACACAAAAGGTGTTCGTTTAAGGATTAAAACTGAACGGGCAATGAATGACTGGTTAAGTCTGACCAAGAGCGCAAATCTTTAAAATAAGCTGTTTTCTGTTGTTTTAAAACTATTCAGACACACTTCATCACACACTTGTTTCGAAATACTACCTCGCAATGCCCTCCGCTCAATTTACAAAGCTACTTCTATTCAATCTTCACAGCCTGCCGTGCGCTAACGGAACTATCAATACTTTCTCTTAACAACTTTGTTCTAGCAAAAAAAGTAGCCTCACGTGTGATGAAAGAATATTTCCTTCTCAAAAACAACATTATCATCTCTTCATCAGCAAACATTTCATTGCAACGGTCACCACATGCAGATGGTTTGTTTGTAACTATTTTTTGTAATTTTGTCGCTTCGTTGCTTTGAAACATCGTATAAATTTGCATCAGTGTATGTAGCTGAGCTGATCGTGAATTTTGCCACCCTTTCATCGACATGCGTTCTGTTGACTTTGAATCTTGAGTTTATTATTCGACGGCTTGCATTGTAAGCTGGGAAATCTTATTTTGACGGCCGTGAAAGCTTAAAGACTAAAGATTTTGCTTTTGGGAGGGACTTTGACCTCTGGTCATTCGTCCCTCAAACTAAAGCAAAATGCAAGGCTTATAACGAATGTACAAAACATGTGAGATGTAATGGGCTTCAATCGGAAGTGTGTTAGTAAAATACACTAAGGTTGTTTTTTCACACGGGGGATACGTTCCACTTTGACTATGAAACCTTCAGAGAAGTTCAGGGGAGTTCTTGAGAGAAGTTAATGGAAATTCTTTAGAAAAACTCAGGGAGGTTCATTAGAGAAGTTCCGGGGAGGTTCTTCAGCGAAATATAGGGAAGTACTTCAGAGAAGTTTGGGGAATTTCTTCAGAGGGTTTCAGGGAAGTTCTTCAGAGAATTTCAGATAATTTTAATTCGGGTTTGGGAGATTGCAGCGAATTTCAGGGAAGTTTCTTAGAAGAATTACAGGAAGTTCTTCAGAGGAACTTCAGGGAAGTTCTTCACAGTAATTTAGGAAAATTCGTTAGAGGAACTTTAGGGAAGTTCTTCAGAGGAACATCAGGGAATTTCTTCACAGAAATTCAGGGTAGTTCTTTACAGAAGTTCAGGGAAGTTCTTCGGAGATGTTCTTCAGAGAAGTTCGGGGAAGTTCTTCAGAAAACTTCGGTGAAGTTCTTGCTGAAAACTTCGGGGAAGTTTTTCAGAGAACTTCGATTGAATTCTGCAGAGAACTTTTTAGAAGTTCTTCAGAGAACTTCTTGGAAGTTCTTCAGAGAAGTTCAGGGAAGTTCTTCTGAGAAGTTCTTGGAAATTAGTTAAATGCATTGCTTTAAGGTTTCAAATTATTCGTATGTACCGGTTCTTAGAGCATATATTTACATTATTTATATAAAATTCGTAATATATTTAGAAGAGGGGTAGCTGAAAATTTCACGTGATTTTGAGGAAAAGTTGCAATTTTCCAATCGTGTAGGAGCGTTAGACGGAAAGCACGTTAGTATAAACTCCCCTGCAAAGACCGTCAGTAATTATTTAAATTATAAAAAGCAGTTCAGCATCATGCTTATGGCTACGGTGGATGCTGAATACTAATTTATGTATGTCAACATTGTAGCAAAAGGAAGGATCAGTGATAGTGGGGTATTTGCCGATTGCTGTTGGGGAATCCGATGCAGAATCTTCGGCTCCTAAGATGCCTGTTTTAGCTCCGATGGCGGGCAACTTGTATGGCTCATCTGACGCGAGGACGATCAGCTGCTCTTGAGACATTCTGAAAACTATTTTCTCATCATAGGCTTGCTCAAATTTGTTATACAAGTTCCTTAAAGCCATCGAATATTTGTTATACAAGGTAGTCTTCAGCCCATATCGTATCCAGCAACGAATTGGTCGATTTACTCCAAATAGTGGCGCGATTTTTTGGTTTTAGAAGTTCCGTGGGCTTAAACACGATTTCAACGCAGTTCGAGAGAAGCGCCATCTCATCATATGATGACTTATTACGCTTCAAATTGCGCACTGCTGGCTTTGGTTTTGATCCACTCGGTGTTTCAAGTTTCAAAACGGGTCATTGTATGGTTGCAGTCAGGGATCAAAATCAAAGGTTGAACATCGGTACTGGTAGAATCGTAATCTGCCTCTCAACGTTAATATCTTGAAAAGACTTAGTACTTAGCTAGGTATCAATTTCCCATGGTCTAGATTTTCTTAGGATGAGGAACAACAAAGCAGAATAATACACTCACTTTGAAGCAGACACTTTCACAGGTGATCGAGATAATCGAGATGGTTGCCACAACATCGGATGTTGCTCAAGCAAGTGGAATTTATTGTCCTGGACCATTTTTGCTTTTAAAATACCGCGAAAACACAAACTAGCGAAAAATTCAAACGAACTGTCAAAAAACAGACCACCAAACTATGAACTATTCCGTCCGGATGGAATAGTTCATAGCCTACTACTATAACACAGAAACTATCGCTAGATTGTACACGCGATAACTTGCACGGCTCTATGTCATAGCGTAAACTATCGCTTGCAAGTCATAACTATGAGCTATCATTACATAGTTTAGGTGCTCCTATGAACTATTACATAGTTTTCTAGAATATAGCTCTCTATATACTAAAAATAGCTGCCGTGTGGCGGCATCTTAAGTAGTCGTCAGTTGAAGGTGAGTTCCTACAGTCAATAGCAATATTGAGCGTACACGTGTGATTGCTTGGGTATTCGTCGGTTTTCTGGATGAACAAATTGAGTAATTGCAATAACTTTTTGGCAGTTCAAAATTAGCCCTCTTTTTGTTTATTTTATGAAAACGAAAAATGTCAAACAATTATAAAATCAATTGGAATCCGTGTAACAAAAACAAAACCACTAATGCATGTGTGGCAAAATTTAGCCAACAGTTCTAATTTTTCATGGATAAATAGTACATATGAAGTCAAAAATATCCGATTTTTAGTAGTATTTAGTATTTCGTATGGGCACCTTTCGTTTCCAGCACTGCCTGTTAGCGTCGAGGCATTGATTCCATGAGGTTTCAGGTCCCCGTTTATCGGAATACTATTCCAGATATCCTGAATCACCATTTTGAGCTCCTTATTGTTCTTTGCTCTTTTTTGATTGGTGTTATTCCGGCGGTGCTTTACTTCCCACCACAAATGCTCAATGGGTTTCAAGTCAGGTGACTCAGTTGGTGTCTTCAGCTGTTCTGGGACGTTATAAAGCAACCACTTCGTAGGGTACGGGGTGTGCTTAGGATGGTTGTCCTGTTGAAGAGATAATCGCTCGGATGGGTGTAGTCGGTGGGAGTGTGTATATTCAGATTATATATATTAGTAAATGGTTGTGGGAATATGTTGAAGGGGGGGGGGTGTAATCTCGTGGTAAAAAACATGGAAGTGGTTGGTGCTGGTAATGTTTTTTTTACTAAACAAACAAAAATTATCAAGCATATCAGAAAATTGTCATCTCACTTCGTTCAGCGAAAGAAGAAAGTCCGTTCGATCCAGCGCTCCGTTATTTTGGAAGATTTTTCGAGTGCGATCCTTGGAAATAATTAGTTTTTTTTCTCAAAATCTATTCACTTCAGTGAAAGGAGTGAATGTGAGTTTTTTTTTCTAAGAAGGCAGTGTGGTTTTCCAGTGAAATAAGAAAATCAAGCAGTGCTTGCTGGCGAATTATCATCCCGCTCATTTTCGCTTCATCCCCGCGTGGTGACGCTAACCAGCGATACACCACTACATCGCCAACGGTCATCCGACATCGGCGAGCGAGTGCACCAGAAGGCGATCGGATTCACCCGTACACCTACGCAGCGCACCGCTCCCCGCTGCCCGCATAGCAGTGCGACGTTCAGGCATACGGTGCGTCAGCAGCAGCAGCAGCAACAGATCAGTAATATTAGTTAAGTTTTTTTCCTCTGTCTCTCATCCCACTAGAGTTTAGCGTTAATTTGTGTGTGTTCCTGTTTTGTGTTTGTGTGTGATTTAAATTTTTGGGGGCGTTCAACGCTCCCACAAGTAAGGCAAATCGTGCATGTTGAAGAGGTTTCTTCGACATGGACGGTTTAGCTGAAAAAGTGCCTTTGCCACCTGATGATGGGGAGGCACAAATAAATTTCCGACCGCGATCTTATCCAATGGACTCGGTCGGTCCATGGGTTGTCTACTTTCAGCCCAAAATTAAACCTCTGAACGTGTACCAAATAACTACTGATTTGACGAAGCGATTCTCAGCCGTGACAGAGATCACGAAAGTTAAATTTAATAAACTCCGTGTTGTCGTCTCTAACCTGAAGCAGGCTAATGAGATTGCTTCCTCCCAGCATTTTACACTGGAATATAGAGTTTATATTCCAGCTCGTGATGTGGAGATTGTAGGAGTGGTCACAGAGGCGAGTCTGTGCACTGAAATTTTGGAGAAGCGGGCGGTTGGCCGATTCAATAACCCTCTGCTCCCCCCAGTACAGATACTGGAAGTAACAAAATTAGTGAAAATATCGCACAGCGAGGGTAAGAAAAAAGTTACCCCCACAGACTCGTTTCGGGTGACCTTTTCTGGCTCTGCCCTTCCTCACTACTTAGAACTGGACAAACTTCGGCTACCTGTGCGGTTATTTGTACCCCGGGTAATGATCTGCCAAAACTGCCAGCAGATGGGGCATACGGCCTCTCATTGCGGCAATAAGGCACGCTGCTCAACTTGCGGGGAGAAACATGAGGCTGGTCCCTGTGCAGATAACACACTAAAATGCGTTTTCTGCAAGGGAACTCCTCCCCATGCTCTTTCGTCATGCCCGGCGTACAAACAACGCGGGGAAAAATTGGAACGTTCTCTGAAACAACGTTCAAGGCAATCTTTTGCAGAAATGCTTAAGAAAGCCTCGCCACCCGATATCAATACAAATCCTTTTGCTGCTCTGTCAGATGACGAGTCTGATTCGGACTTGGTTGAGGAGGGGACCTCTTTCAGTTTTCCGGAAGGTGCTTCACGGAAGCGAAGACGCATCCGAGCAGGGAAAGTAGCTGAAAAGAAGCCCCAAATCAACATGCCCAATTCAAAGAGCAGTGGAAATAAGGATAATCCAAATCCTCCTGGTTTTCGAAGTGCCAACTACACACAGGATTTCCCATCTCTCCCGGGGACATCCAGAACCCCCGATGCCCCGATTTTTAGAACAGAAGCCCCCTCTTCATCTGGGCTGTTCTCATTTGACGATATTGTGGAAGGTATTTTCAAGTACCTCGAAATGTCTGACCCTCTTAAAAGCATTGTTATGGCAATGCTTCCCACTGTGAAAACTTTTTTTAAAGAAATTAACATTAAAGTGGCCCCTCCTTGCAGCTATCATTTCCTTCGATGGATAATTTGCCAAAAGAGGTCGGGGATTTGATCACTGTTCTGCAGTGGAATTGTCGAAGTCTTATACCTAAACTGGAATCATTTAAATTTTTAGCTCACAATATCAGTTGTGATGCATTTGCTCTTTGTGAAACATGGCTTTCACCCGAAATCGATCTTCCGATTCACGATTTCAACATTATTCGGCTTGATCGTGAGGATTCACGTGGAGGAGGAGTACTTTTGGGGATCAAAAAGTGCTACTCCTTCTATAGAGTGAATTTTCCTCCATTCAGGTTTGAGTGTCGCGCGGGTTATTAAAAAAAAACCTTGGTGGTCGGTTTTCGGGGTAGGTTGGGGTTTCGCGGGGTGCGGGGGGGACGGGGTTGTGGATGTGGGTTGATGGGGTGGCGGCCGGGTTGTTCGAATTCATTATCGTTGGATTGTACATGGAATGTGATCCAGGATCCCCACGGTAGTGATCATTTGCCTATTAAAATTTCGGTTGCCACCGGGCTCACTCCGCCGGAATCGATCAACGTCACGTATGATCTAACTCGTAATATCGATTGGACAAGGTTCAGGACAGCAATAGATGAAGCCGTTACAACGGTAGAAGGGCTTCCACCGCTGGAGGAATATAACTTCCTCTCCAACCTGATTTTGGAAAGCGCGCTTCAAGCTCAAACTCGACCAGTTCCAGGAACGTCATTTCACAGGAAACCTCCTTCTCCATGGTGGGATCAGCAATGCACCGAGGTTTACCGCAAAAAGTCCGACGCGTTCAAAGTTTTTCGTAGACGTGGAACACCTGAGCACTTCGAAAGGTACACGGCTCTCGAACGAGAATTTAAGAGCCTCATCAAGGCCAAGAAACGTGGTTACTGGCGACAATTCGTGGACGGGCTATCGCGTGAAACGTCGATGAATACCCTTTGGAACACGGCGCGAAGATTGCGTAACAGAATTACGAACAACGAGAACGAGGAGTATTCGGACCAATGGATCCTCAAGTTCGCGCGAAAAGTTTGTCCAGATTCTGTTCCAGCACAAATGTTTCCTCGCGAAACCACGAATTCGATAGATGAGATCAGCCAACCTTTTTCAATGGTAGAACTCTCTCTCGCACTCCTTTCGTGTGGCAATACGGCTCCAGGGGCTGATAGAATCAAGTTCAACTTGCTTAAGAACCTTCCAGACGTCGCTAAGAGGCGCATGTTGAACTTGTTTAATCAGTTTCTGGCTCTCAACATTGTACCGGATGATTGGAGACGAGTGAGAGTTATTGCCATTCGAAAACCTGGTAAGCCCGCGTCCGACCACAACTCCTATCGACTCATCGCGATGTTATCTTGTATTCGAAAGTTGTTGGAGAAAATGATCCTCTTCCGCCTGGACAAATGGGTTGAGACGAACAGCCTGCTTTCAGATACTCAATATGGTTTCCGTAGGGGTAAAGGAACGAACGACTGCCTCGCGTTGCTTTCCACAGAGATTCAGTTAGCTTTTGCTAAAAAAGAGCAAATGGCTTCTGTTTTCTTGGATATCAAGGGGGCTTTTGATTCAGTATCTGTTGAAGTTCTCTCAGATAAACTCCACGCTTGTGGTTTTTCACCATTAATGAACAATTTGTTGTACAATTTGCTGTCAGAGAAACATATGAGCTTTTCTCATGGAACCTCTACAGCTTCTCGATTTAGCTACATGGGTCTCCCCCAGGGATCATGTTTAAGCCCCCTTTTGTATAATTTTTATGTCAAAGACATTGACGGTTGTCTGAGTGAGAATTGTACGTTGATACAACTTGCAGATGACGGTGTAGTGTCTGTCACGGGACCCAATGGGGTCGATCTGCAAGGACCCTTACAGGATACCTTGGACAATTTGTCTACTTGGGCTCTCGAGCTAGGTATCGAATTCTCTACGGAGAAAACTGAGTTGGTAGTTTTTTCTAAGAAGCATAACCCTGCACAACCGAAGCTTCAAATTTTGGGTACACCGATAACTCATTCTATGTCATTTAAATATCTTGGGGTCT
Organism: Aedes koreicus; assembly: GCA_024533555.2. NCBI lineage: Eukaryota > Metazoa > Arthropoda > Insecta > Diptera > Culicidae > Aedes > Aedes koreicus. The sequence continues at coordinate 262,454 of JAHHFK020003701.1, forward strand.
GGTTCGATTCAAAGTGCACCTGGAGATCCCACATTGAGTACCTGAAGCGAAAGTGCCAACAAAGGATCAACTTTCTCTGCACAATTACCGGGACCTGGTGGGGAGCGCATCCGCAAGATCTTCTAACGTTGTACCGGACAACGATTTTGTCGGTTATAGAATACGGTAGTTTTTGTTTTCAGTCAGCGGCTCGGTCGCACATCATCAAACTGGAACGTATTCAGTATCGGTGTCTTCGTATCGCGTTAGGTTGTATGCACTCGACTCATACCATGAGTCTGGAAGTGCTGGCTGGCATGTTGCCACTCTCGGATCGGTTTTCAGAATTATCTCTCCGGCTCCTTACCAGGTGTGAAGTTATGAACCCCCAGGTGATCGAAAATTTTGAGAAGCTCCTTGAGTTGAATCCTCAAACCCGCTTCATGACTTTGTACCATTTATACATAACACAGGATGTCAGCCCTTCGCTGAATATTCCCAATCGTGTTCACTTCTCCAACTTCGGAAATTCGGTTCATTTTGATTTATCCATGAAACAGGAGCTTCGTGGAATCCCAGAGCATCATCGTCCTATGATTGCTCCGGTGATATTTGCTGCAAAGTTTGGCCTAGTTGATTCCACCAAAACGTTTTTCACTGACGGGTCTTTGATAGTGGACTCCGCTGGCTTTGGTGTATACAATGAAAATTATAGCGTCGCTCGTAAACTTCAAGCACCTTGTTCTGTTTTTGTCGCGGAATTGGCAGCAATTCATTTTTCTTTAGAAATTGTTGCCTCACTAACACCGGATGAATACTTCATTTTCACGGATAGTCTCAGTTCTATAGAGGCTATTCGCTCCTTGAGGCCGGTAAAGCACACCTCTTATTTTCTTATGAAAATACGAGGTCTTCTAAGTGCTTTATCTTCACGTTCTTTTATTATCACCTTTGTATGGGTCCCTTCTCATTGTTCGATTCCTGACAATGAAAAAGTGGACTCGCTTGCAAGGGTGGGCGCTATGGAAGGCGATATTTATGACCGACAAATCGCCTTCAACGAATTTTTCTATATTTATCGTCAGTTATCACTCGATAGCTGGCAGTATAAATGGAGTAAAGGAGATCTGGGGCGATGGCTACATTCTATCACTCCTAAGGTGTCTAAGAAATGTTGGTTCAGGGGATTGGATGTGGGTCGAGACTTCATTCGTGTGATGTCTCGCCTCATGTCCAATCATTATTCTTTAAACGCTCATTTGTTTCGTGTTGGGCTGGGAGACAGCAATCTCTGTGAATGTGGACAAGGTTACCAGGACGCAGATCACGTTATTTGGTTTTGTGCTGAGCACCGTGGAGTCAGATCTGAGCTTTATGATTCCCTTCGGGCTCGAGGTAGACAACCCAATGTACCGATTCGGGACATTTTGGCTGCACGCGATCTGGAGTTTATGAAACTCATTTATGTGTTTTTGACTAACATTAGCCTTAGATTGTAGTTTGATTAACTTACTTGTTTAGGTTAAATTTTTGAGGATTGTGTGTGATTGTGGTTGTGTGTGTGTGTGTGTGTGTGTGTGTGTGTGTGTGTGTGTGTGTGTGTGTGTGTGTGTGAGTTCGGGATTTTTTTTTAAAATTGAAAACGTTCAATTATAAAATTGTAATTTGAAATTCTAGATATAAGAAAACCATTGTTCCTTATGCTTTGTTTAAAATTTCCACCGCAATTTTCCCATCCATAAAATTGTAATTCCTATTAACCTCGAGACGGCCGCGAGTAATCGGTTCCACCCCCTTAACCTTAGTTCTAAGATAACTGATGTATATAAACATGAAAACTTGGCTCTGTAAAGTTGATTCGATTGAGCCTGTACAAATAAATGAATATTTAAAAAAAAAAAAAAAAAAAAAAAAAATCTGTGCTCCTCAGGCACCCAATATACTCACCTCCGCCCAAAGGGTTTGATGTTCGTCCAACGCGGAAAGCAATTTTCTCACGTTCCCTTCCTTGGCATCCAGCACACCGCCGAATATTTTCGAAACACCTTCCATTTTACGGGCAGCACTTTGCGAACTATGTATCTTTTCACAGTCGCGAAAATACCACAAAAATAAGCGAAATTTCACAGAGCACGTGCGATTACCACCGACTGATGTTGGGGTTGTAAACAAATGGCACTCTCAGCGCTCAACATGGAAGTGCAAAAAGTTTCCGGACACCACCGTCGTTCGAAAGTGAGTGACCTCTTTGACGTTAATGTCGCTATGCTGTCATTGACACTGAAAGTGGGGAGCGTTTATTGTTTTCTGTTTCATCTGCCAGAGTGAAATTTTCGCAAAACAAGCGAATTTTGCTTTATTTCCGTAGTTTTTACAAATTCCCACGACGTTTGTGATGAGTTTCAATTGTTTGCTGTTCGGAAGTTGTTTGGTGATTGAATGAATTTGCTTAAAAAGCATTTTTTGTGGTGAAAACCCGAGCATCAGAACGGGGTTGCAGATTCATTAGGTGGGAAGTAGTGCGAGTGATTCATTGCAAGAGCAGTGGATCATCAAGGTTGGGAACGGGATCGAAAGCCAACGGAACGAACTGCCCTCGTGCGGAGGATGGATGGACACATAAACATTGACCATCCGACGTCGGTTAGCGGCAGCAGTGGGCTGGGTGTGGGAGGTGATACGGCCGACGGTCGTGGATCAGCAAGGAAACGCTGGCAAAAGATGCCACAGGACAGCCCTGGAGCACATCCGTCCTATGGGGTAAGCTGGTTGTTAGGTGACGACCGATTTTCAGTGAGTAATTCTATTGATTCCTATCCACAGACAAACGATTCTGTCCCCAACGTCACGATACGGGATCCGAACAGTCGAGGTGGTCAGGGAAGTAGTCGCACGGCAAACCCGTCGCGTCCCCCAGGAGATGGTCCGGCGGGATCTGCTGCCGAAGCACGACAGCGAGAAGAAGAAGAGGAAGGTCTCAAATATGGTGCCCAACACGTTATAAAGTTGTTCGTTCCGGTGACCCTGTGCATGGTGGTTGTAGTGGCCACAATCAGCTCGATTAACTTTTACTCGACCAAAGATGTGTATTTGGTGTACACACCGTTTCACGAGTTGTCAGACGACACGGGAACGAAAATCTGGAACGCTCTGGCCAATTCGATGATCCTGATGACTGTGATCGTAATCATGACAATACTGTTGATAGTGCTGTACAAAAAACGTTGCTACAAGATAATTCACGGTTGGCTGATCATGTCCTCGCTCATGCTGCTGTTTCTGTTCAGTTATTTGTATCTGGAGGAAGTGCTCCGTGCGTACAATATTCCGTTCGACTATCCCACGGCACTGTTACTGATGTGGAACTTTGGCGTGGTCGGAATGATTTCGATCCATTGGCAAGGACCGTTACGGTTACAGCAGGGCTATCTCATCTTCATCGCTGCCCTGATGGCGCTGGTCTTCATCAAGTACCTGCCAGAGTGGACCACCTGGGTTGTGTTGGCCGTCATTTCCATTTGGGGTCAGTTATCGGTATCAATTTTGGAATCAATTAATCGATAAAGGAGGAATTCTCTCTTGCAGATTTGATAGCAGTCCTGACACCGAAAGGTCCTCTTCGGATCTTGGTGGAAACGGCTCACGAAAGGAACGAGCAGATATTCCCGGCGTTGATCTATTCTTGTAAGTTTTTCCTATGGATGCTTTTAGTTTATTAGTTGATTCCTACTAAATTCTATCGTTTGATCTCGATAGCAACCATCATGTACTCGTACATGGGAACGCACTCGGATCCGAGCGAGGAAGCCTTAACTCGGAGCACCGGAGAACGCACAATTGGCACGGGTCCCGGCAGTGGTGGCGTTGGTCTTGGTGGGTACGGTTCTACGGCTTCTCCGGTGCACCCGGCTGGAGTGAGAACGCAACCAGCAGCAGCAGCAGCACCGGCGACGAATAACGCTGAAGGTACGCCACTGGTTACGTATCGGGTAAAATCCGGTTCGCGTGGTGCCGAGCATGGTACGCTGCCTAAGTTTATTGCTTACGTGTTGGCTTTGGGTTATGGGCAATACTGGTGATTGGTCGCTTTTGATAATTTTAGAGGGGTGATGGATTTAATGGATAACCTTTCTAGCTCATATACAGTATTCTATCCGGCCATTGGCTGCTTTTTCGGTAATTTGAAACCGTTTGAGACGAATGTCATGTTTCATGTTCCCGGTTTGACTACCAATGAATTTGTTGTTGAAGTCTCCCGGTGACGCATGATGACTTTTAAGTCAAATCTGAAGTTGGCCACTACCGTACACCGGGGAAATTTGGAACCTTGTCCGGATATGGCAAATTTAGCTCTGGGAGATTGATAGGAACTCTTACTTTATTTCCGTGATTTAAATTGTCAATATGGGTTTTGAGACGATGGTTGACACGTTCATCAGACCCGAAACAAGCTGCATTCGACTTGTCATTTTGATTTTGATAATTTTCAGTGTGGATGCTGTTTTTTTCTCGGATGTCTTCGATGTCTTCTCAGGCTGAGCTGCAGATACCGAAGCGTGTTTCACTATTTCCTGTTTTATTTTAACTCTCACTCCAATTAGGAATCTTTCGAGTGGAGGTGATTTGTGCACATTCACATAAGTGTGTAGAAGAGAAGAGTGCTGGCAAAACGTCCTTTGTAGTATAAATAGAAATTTAGACAAACGTGTGTGCAAAACGAAACAGGGACAGCGCCAAAAATTGCGCTCTCTGGAATGCTCCCAGGCACCGACAAGAACAAGTTGTGCGGCCCGGACTATCGATACTTTTGTGGTGAACCTTTCTTCTACGCAATTCACACAGGCCGAGCATGATCTGCTAAACAAAGGGTTGAATTTTGCTGTTTCCCCCCAATGTGCCCCTTTTTCCGATATTGTCAGCAATATTGAAAGCGCCATCCAATATGACCAAGAAGGGAAAAAATAGTCATTCGCCACAAAGTTAAGCAATGTTTTTGACGAACGGGGGGGAAAGAAAGAGAGAGAGAGAAAAATATTTGGTTTGGTGGTGGTTGCTTTTTTAATTAAAGTCGGGGATGTTTTTTTCGTGGGGGGGGGGGGGGAAAAAAAGTGGGATGGGGGGGGGGGGTGTTGTTCCGCGCAGGCGCGACATTAATAATTGTAGGTCGGTAGGAAAACAAAAAATAAAAAAAAAAAACCAAAAAAACCAAATCAATTATGGGGGGGGAGGAGTAAACTTTGCGCGGGAAGCGGAGGGGGTGTGGTGGGAGAAAAAAAAACACAAGAAAGATCTTCCGGCGCAAAGTAAAATAACAGTATCATCATATTGATGACCGAAGAATAAAAAAGAAGAAAAAAAAAAAAGGAGCCACATTTCGCAAGTCGAAACGAATAAAGTTCTGTCGACTCGAGCTTGTTTGGCATTATGGATTTCGAATCGAGCTCGAGAACGATTTAAATTCGACGAGGTACTAGATTTTCGAGCTTTATTGACATTATGTAACCATACACTCGAAACAAAATAGGCGGTCGAAACGAAACAAAACAGACGAATACTATTATCCTATCGACCACCATTCGTATCGTGACGTGTTTGAATCGAGTGATTTAAGTTTTATTATTAGTGTTATATTGTTTTTAATAAATTGGCGGTAATTAACTATTGTCATGTAAGTATTTTATTTTTTGTAACATATTTCTTCGTCGTAATTACAAAAACATGTGTTATTTATTCGTAGGACCTCTGTGAATTCCAAAAACTCATTAGGCATCAATCCACAGCAAGTAGAGGCGTTGTGTAGTTTTATGGAGCAGCACACCGTGCGCAGAATATGGTACCTTTACGGTACATCCCAAATTTCGATAACCTGAAACCAATTTATATGCAATAATATACTATCATATCATAACAACAAAAAAAGATAAAAAATGTATTTTGCCTCTATTTCCAGTCTTTCCATGTTCTAAGGCAAGGATGATCCCTAAGCGCGGTGCAACTACGAACCTAATGTCAATAGTAAAATTCTCAATGTGAGCTCCAGGCACACAATGCTCTATAGCAGGTGAAAAAACTACTTGATGTGATATTCCCACAATGGAACTGACTCTTAGCTTCGGGTCTTGACCAAGAATCCCTACTGAGCCCTTGCGGCACGACAAGCCGGCCAGTTCAGCGCAAGGGAACATAATAATATGTAATTGTGATGCATAAACTTAAAATGTGCATACATAATTAGTCAAATTTTTAACATTTAAATGATTATGATTATGAAATGATTATGATTTTCTATGTTCCCAACCATGGTCTAATGTATTTATTACACAGTAACAATTTGACATTGATATTATTTTCAATGTAAATGTATGGAAATTTAGTTGTACATTTTTGATCTGGCATAACCAAGCCAAACTTAAGCAACAAAATCTTCTTCTTCTTCTTCTCCTACTGGTGGCGGGACCTTAGTTGGTCCATACTGCCAAGTGTGAAGCAACAAAATCTATACAGTAAGAGTTATAGTGTTTTCAATGTGGATATGTCAAACTGTTGAAGTGTTTTAAGGAAGTTTAGTTTTAAAATGTTTTGAAGATTTTAGTAAAGCGAACATAGCTTTAAATAAAATGTGTGGAAAAATAATAATAACACACATAAGGATGATTTGTTTAACAAGAAACTTCAATGATGAGACAAGGTTGCATCCACAAATAGACCCAATACGGTTCTAATAGCCCGACATTCCATCCATATCCGTTGGATGTTCTCGTCTTCAAGAAGTAGATCAAAAACGTATCCGCTATAAGTGTTTTAACTTTTCGTGGTTCAAAACATTTGTCGTCTTATTGAGCTTATCTAAGAAAATGTATAACTGCAAACTATCTGCTCAATAACTATCGGGACAACAAACCTTTGTGCTAACCATACTCGGTGTATTCGTTACCAGGTGAACAGAAATACAGAAATCGAATGAAAATCCAATTAAACTTTTCGTCTTCCAAATTGCCGATTGGTTTTTCACTTCAACATTCCGATTCAAAGATACCATAAACTATTCGAATACATCCTCAAGAGTATGTTACTGCAACAACAATAAAAAAAATAATGTTTACTTACTCCAATTCATTCAAGCTTAATGGGTTATTATGATCTCGAAGCTGGCGCCGTGAAATCTTAAGATTGCTTGCTTCCTCCTCCTCATCATCATCACAATCTGTATCGAAAAGCATCACCTGCTGTGCGCTAAAAGAATCACACCATTATTTCCCGTATAAAGCAAAACACATTCATTTGATACTTAGTTAAAAGAATAACTTTATTTTTCACTGATAAAAAAAAACGATTTTGATTGCCGGCGCTAAATTAATTTGTTTATGTCTTGTTTGACAGCAGGTGCTCGAAAATCTACTACGATTAGTCGAAATCTACTACTACAAAGAAAGATAATTTATCGACCGGTCGAAATGCATACATAATGCCGAAACATTTTCGAGTCGACTTTCAAAACAATCGTTTCGAGAAGCTCGATTCGAAATGCGCAATGAGGCCCTGGACTCATTGGTGACTGCCGATAATAACGCAAGCAGAGAGATGCAAAGGCGCATTCCGGCTGACAATCGTGCCTTTTTTGGACTCCGAAGGACGCTAGTACCGAACAAAGATCGCTGAACTACTAAGTTGGCCATCTACAAGACTTCAATTAAACCGGTAGTCCTCGAAACATGGACATTGCTCGTAGAGGATCAGTGCGCCCTTGGTGTCTTTGAACGGAAGGTATTGCGTACAAACTACGGTGGAGGAAGCGAATGAACTACAGTTGCTGAAAGAACATCTCATGGTCAAGGATGGAAAAATTCATTCGCGTGCATGATTTCAGCCGATGCCGTGTTGTGCTTTGACATTTCTTTTTTGATCATTCACAGTCGCATGGACATATTTCAAATAAACTCTGCTGATTATTTCTAGGGTTTTTTTTTTCATTAGGGCGAATCTACAATTGAGAGACTCTCTCCGAACTCGCTCTCTTTCATTCATTACTGCGCCATTATAAAACTTTCGAGGGATTCTTTAGTACAGATCGAAACACAGCAGTGCTGGCTAGCATACTCACAAAAAATAGAAAAAAAAAACCAAAAAGGGATTTTTTTATGAATGAAAGAGAGCGAGCCCGAAGAGAATCTATCAATTGTAGATTCGCCCTAATGAAAAAAAAACCTAGATTTATTCCAATAAACCCATGAATCAGCCAAGCTACCGAATGAATGATTCAATCAAAGCGACCCACGCAATATCCACATTCATTTTGAATCATGTGAATCATATATTAGGGAACGTCCATTAATTACGTCACGCAAAAATTGACTTTTTGTAACCCCCCCCCCCATGTCACGTTTTTTGTATGGACCTTCAAATATATGCTTTTTGTATGGACCTTCAAATATATGCTTATGTAATATTAATAATTCATATATTAATAAATAATTTATATTAATATATATATATAATAATATAATATATTTATATATAAATAATTATATATTAATATATTATATAAAATATATATATATATATATAATAAATAATTTATATTAATATAAATTATTTATAGTAATTATAAAAATTAATTATGGTTCTTATTTTAACAATAGTGAAGTATTTATAAGCCTATGGGTCCTAAATGGAAAAAATGGGTCCTAAATTAAAAAAAAAATAGCAAACGGCCATTTGCTGGTCACAAGCAAAGAACGAAGCTAACGCGCATGCGTGCGTGAGTGACTCTCATATAATTTCAGATGTACAGATGGAGAGCTGTGATGTTTTATTTTCTTTCGTTGCACAATGATTCTGATTTTCAAGTAATTTTTTTTCTCAGAAGTGCTTTTTTTACCTGTGATTTTCGTTGTATTGCATTTGTGCGCGAAGTACTAATTGAATTCGGGCTGTTCCATTCGAAAAGGATGATGTGAAAATATTTGCCGAATAACGGAGTGTAGAGACATAAAAGCCTCCTTTAGCATCACAGGGAAGCCGTCCAAATGAAGACTGTATATCAGCAACAAATTCCGGTGAGGTCTATCTGATTATAACTAAATTTGAACGATACTGCTAAATACGTGCCATCCTCAAAACAGTAAGATTTGATGATGGAAGTGTATGCACAGTACCTATATCCATTTGATGTTTGTACTGTGTCTATGCGGGGCTTGTTGTAAGTGAAAGTGACCTCGGAATGGACGTGAGTAACCAGGCATTCTGAAATGGGTCACTGGAACCCAACAGAGCTATCACCTTCCAACTCCCGGGCTAAAAGTGTTTGTCGATTCGACAACAGTTCGTTTAACTGCAAACATTTTTCTTCCATAAAAACACTGCCGGACGGTGGGCGTTGGATTGTATATACACACACACACACCTTCAAATTTTTTTGTATGGATCGTCACGTTTTCTCGAACCCCCCCTCCCCCTACTGCGTGACATAATTAATGGACCTTCCCTTAGCCTTCTGGAGGATCATCCGTGAATCAAAATTTTGAATCAATATGAATGCAAGATTGCATTCAAGGATTTGCTTATAGAGTGGAATAGATGTCAACCGAATTCTTTTTGCCTTTTCCGGTTCACGGAAAAAGCAAAGAACAACAGCAAACAGCAACAATCAACACCGTAATAAAAACATCCAAATTTTGCACTATTGAGGTGATTGTGTTGTATTAAATCTTCGTGAATCAATGAATGCAATCATAAACGATTCTTTTACCTGTCATTCATAGTACAATTAATCCCTTGTAGGAATGAACCAACGCATGAACAACAACAAAAATACGTGACCGCTGTAAAATGTTTCTTCTCTTTTCTCTCTCTCCTTCATTCACTCCGGTGTGTTATGACGTAGGCAGAAGATCACTGAGATTGAAATATTTCCAAGCGCGTGTTCGCAAATGATTTCAAATTTAACGTTATTTGATACGATTTTTTGCCATCATTGCCCACGGTCCACACCACTTTAATCGGACGACTACGGTTGGCTGTGCATGTCGTTACAATTCCGGACGACAACCCAATTAAAATGAATGACTGGCACAACGAGAAGAGGCATTCAACGTGCTGGGTGGCCATAGTCCGAATATAATGAAGACACTTCTGTTTACAACAGAGGCCACCCGGCCTTAGCCTGATTGGTAAAGTAAGTAATGACATAACCAATTATTTGTAGGGCTCATGTGCCATCAATGTTACTCGCATTATCGAATATCCATAAAATATCGCTGAAGTAAGCCAGGAGTTATATTTTGTAATTTAACTTATTAACATAGCACCCCAGGAAGTGATGAAAAAACCACCATAATTTTTCTAATGAAATTGCATGCGCCCAACTTAAAGAGTAAAACATCCAGAACATGTTTTTGAGGGATATCAATCCCATACGTATTCCAGAGCTGAATAAATAGTAACTCGGGGACGACCCCGGCGTAGTGGTTAACATCCATACCTCTCACGCCAAAGTCACGAGTTCGAATCTCACCCCCGGACAAGTTACGAATATACCCTAAAGGTATTTGAGTGACTACGACGGAAGATGAACCAGCCCAGGGCTGAAAATCTCAATAATAAAAGAAAAAAAAAATAGTAACGCATCTAAGACCATTTACTGGAGAATTGAACCCGATGCCAATTTTACTGGTGGCATCTCCATAGCAACACACATGTCACAAAACGATAATACCGCCTAAATATCTTCAGAAAATATCATGCTACTTAGGTTGCGCCCAGTTCCACCAGTCAAGCCAAGAATTCCAGTCAAGAAGAATCATTAGAAACACTTTTATGCCTTTTATGAACAATTGTTTACTTTCAATTTCAAAACGCGAAAAGGAGTCTTTTTCAAGGGTAAATAGCTCTAAGAAGACGTAAGAGGTCAGTTGGTACAGGTGCAGTTAAAATGCAAGACCAAGCCGGAGGTGGCAGGGTTTGTTGTCGCTTCTGGTGGGGCAGATTCGTGTGTTATTTAGTAATGTGATTGCCATAACTTATAAAAGAGCTAAGCTTTAAACTTACAGCCATGTGACGTGACGGTTACATGAGGAATGCATTCGATCTTATCTCGTGTTAATATCAAAAAACATAGCCCTGAGTTGAATTATTTTGCCCCAAAGAAACTAAACTGCTTTAAGTTGCATTACAGTTAACGCATGTTCTCTTATAAGAATTTTTAAATCAGAAACTATAGCTTACTATAGATAACTCCATGCGTCATAACGCGAAGCAAAGCGAAGAAATAATCCTTGGTCAATGTGCTGTCGAAAATCGTTCCAAGAGATAGAACCTTATCAGCGCATTTTTGTTTTTGGTTTGTCATCCATCGATTCATTCCCCGCGTGTATGTTCTCCTGTTTGCTAACCAGATGAACTGACCGAAGGGAGTAAGTTCTTTGATGAAAATGTCTGGCAAACAATCTGGTTAAGCAGAGCAGCGCTGTAGCAATATGGTCGCACAGTCAACTGTCGATAAAATCCCGATACCTACCATGAAAGGCGGAATCAATTTATGGTCGCGTTATCAGTTGGTAGCTGGTGTGAATTACATACTATCCGAATGCGTTGGTGGAATGGGTGGGCTTTGAGGTATAGATACTTTCGGAGAGGCGCGGAAGTCTAGATAAGATTTTTCACCTGCCCTGGCGGTTTGATGTGTTGTCAATTCCGCATCATGATTTGCCAAACACCAGCACACTTACTCAGCAGTGGTGTATCGGTCACTTTGGGCAGACCATGATCAGCTGAACCGTCCGGAGGGGTTCATTAGTATCGATTGGACCGTAGGACTGATAATTACGCGCGCTCGGATTTGGACTAATTTACCTATTTGATTCGTAATGTCGAAAATGTGGAAGCATTTAATTATGCTCGAATCACAGTGAATGCAGAACGTTATCAATAAATTAGATCTAAGCTTTAACGCCGAATTTCCTAGAAGAGTAGTCGTGTTCCGAACTGCTAGGGCAAAATGGTGTTTGCAAACTACGGAGTGTTTAGGGCCTTTGCCATATTCGCCGGTGTTTTCGGAATTGTGAGTAGTTTTGGTGAATACATCTGATGAATTGGGGTCAAAGATACTGATACTAATGTATATTGTTTCTGCTTGAGAATAGTTTCAATCTCTCATATGGATTGGATTTGCGATAACCGGAATAATAGCCTATTATTGCGACATAGATTTCTCCGGCCAGACTGACACACTCGGATCGTTGCTAACGATAACTTTCTTCCAGCAGTATTTTCAAGGTAAGTAACAATGGTTTCCTTCAAAGTAGTAATTCTGAATTCACCAATTACTCACAGCGCTGAACATGACGAATTATTCATTTATGTCAAACGATGAATCAAGTGTATAAATTAGTGATTTTTTTTTCTGATAAAATAAATGGAGTAATCCATTTTTCAAGTCTATAAAAAAGAAGGAAATGTCCAATGGCATTGACGAGTGATAAGGCCAACAAATCTGGTCGCTTATCGCAGAATACTTATTTCATCGCCAAAAGTGAAAAGATAACTACATAAGAGGCAGACCGTTTTGTTCTTCGTTTCTCAAAACTTCTAAGGAACGCGGTCACTGCCAAGCTGCCATAAAGATTTACAAGGAATGTGTACCTGTTGATAACGGACTGATCACAACTCAATCCAAGGTAGTGCGTTGTTTCAAGAATGCTCTATTCGGCCTATCCTTCGGAAAAAAAAGATAAATGTACATGCCATCTCACCATTAATAGTTCAATTAATGATACGATACTAAAGTTAAAGATTTTTAACCTGATAGCTTTAAGTTTAAATTCCTTGAAAAAGCAAAAAAAAAAATGACTTCCGGCGAATCCAATTTTCTTATAACTTGGTCTAAGAATTTCGTTTCAATGGAACTTTTCAGAATAGAGTGAATAGAAGAGTAAACGCTTATAACTTTCACACTTCTTGTAGTTTTTAGTGGACGTATTGTAACAAATTTTTAGTTGAAATTTTGGAAACTTAGATTAGCCTTTCCATACACAGATGCACTTCCATTGAACGAAGAAGATCTCAAATCAACTTAAACAAACACACCCTTCACAGGGTGGAAGAATCAAAGCTTATCTTGAACTGACTTTATATAGCAATGGTCATAACTTCAGCTAAATCGATAGTACTGGTGCGAGAAGGTTCCTGAAATAATTGAACAAGGTCCTGTCAGGTGCTTTTATCCGGAAAAGTTTTTATTGTAAAAAATCAACGATATTCTGATTTTCTCCGTATCAAAAATATATATTAACTATCACTTGCGGGGTGACATCTATTGGAGGACCGATTGATATACGATGTAAACATAATGGACACTACACGCAAAAAAATCCGGTGTAGAATCTACCATTTCGAGGGTTAAATTAAGCGCAAACACCAAACATTTTCACTTGACTATAAATGCGTTTGATTTAACCATGCCTGTGATTGAAGTCAACCATGGTAGGGTTGAGATTACCGTGAGGTCTGTCAAATATACCAATAATGTCAAAGGCTGTACCATAAGCGTATTAAATTTCACTAAAAGTTCATGGTAGTTTTGAAAATTGGCATAGTCGAGTAAAATGGTAGTTTCTACGGCAAGATTTTGTTCAGTGTAGGATATAATCTGTCAAACTGTTAGTGATGAGACAGCGGAGATCGCTCATTATTTTGATTTAGTGCTAACCCAAGAGCTGCAGTACACTCATGAAAACGCGACGGAGATTGGACACAACACCTATGGTTTTTACAAACGAAAAATGAACATGAAATTTACCTATTATTGTCAAACTGTTATGGTTTGATACTGCCCATTGATAGGGCGATGTAAAACTAATTACACGAAGAGAACGATCACAGTTTCATTCTAGATACTGAGATCAGTTGATTTTATTAACAATTTTTGACAGTTCATGGTTGACCTTATAGATTCCGTTAATATTTAATATTTTTATATGCTCAAATAGTGAATTTACAAAAAATAAACGAAATAAAGAACATCAATGTACCGTTACCTATCACATGTGTATAGTTCCCGTTTATTTAGTTATTTTATTTGAATCGTAGTGCGTTTTACGATATTGAGTTCATGTGTTTTAACGTAGGACTACGTTTTTCTTTTCTATACTGGGTGTCATTTCAAAAATGAGAGCGTTACGCAAAAGTGAAAGGTTTTTGAACGCTAATAACTTTCGTTCGACTGAACAGAACGACTTCGTTTATACACCATTTGATCAGAAATACTCACAAATGTTTTGGATTAAAATTCAAGTATGTACTATTTGTATAAGTAGTTCAATTTTTTACTTAAAAATGACCTACTTTTGCTCCCATACAAAACTGCATACGAACAGGTTGAAAATATGGTTTTCCCTTCCCGGGTTCTCAAAAACGGATAACAAATGGTTCAAATTGTCTTCTTCTTTTTATTTCACTAGGTTTCATTTCATGTTTAATACAGCCATAGCCGCACCCCTCAGATGCAAATTTATAATAATATAATATTTCTTCCTCATTTCCTCGGTAGTTTTTTAGATGTTTATATTTTTAAATTCTTTTAAAGTTTTACTTAAGGAATACGAAAAAAGAGTTTTAGAGAAAAAATAATTCAATTTGTATTGAAAAAACTACTTAATTTTGACTACAGTGAAAGAAAAGCATTTTAATAAAAAAAAACTGCCATGTGCGTGTTATGGTTGACTTCAGGGTTTTCACACTAGGGTGTGATGTTTTGCAGGCTCGTGCTTCAACATATGCCAAATCGAATAATCCAACGGATTACGATCTGGACTGCTAGGAGGCCACAAATCCTTCGGCCAAAACTTCATGTTATCGTTCAACCATTGTTGGGTTCGATTGGACGTGTGACACGGCGCTCCATCCTGCTGTAGGACAACGTTTTGGTCCTCGGAGAAGTTGGCCTTCACCCAGGGAAGCACTTGGTCCTTTAAAATACCCATATACACTTCGGTATTGATTTTAACTCCAGCATCAATGAAAACAGGCGGCATTTTCAAACCGTTGGACGCCACCAAGCCAAACATCATGACACCAGCCGGATGTTTGGTTTGAAATGAACCGGTCCGTGCGACTGTTGGCCACAGCATCGATGCTGAAAAGCTTTTCGTCGGAGAACAGGATTATCATTTTCTGGAAGGTGCATGCAGGTCTTTTTTGATGATTCTCCGCATGGATTTCTCCGAAATATTGGCTTCCTTTGCAAGTTTTCTTATGGAACGCACCGGGTTGCGAGCAATTTTTGCACGGACCGATTTGATCACGTTCGGCGTGCGTGCAAATTGCGGACGTCCGCTTCCCGGCTTCCGCTGCTTAGGACCATCCTGCAGGGACTTTTTTCTGCGGTAAACTGCCGCCAAATGGCACCCTACCACCTTGGCAATCTCTTTCGGCTTCTTCTGGGCGAGCAACAAACTGGTGATCACTTCTTTCGCGAACATTTTGACGAATTTGCCATAATACAAATCGAATGTTTGGATGCAGCACTTGAAAGTAAACACAAACAAATACACTTTCGACAGAAATTAGTCACTAGCTACACGAATTAACCCAAAACTGAAGTTTGAACATTTTCACATTATTTTCTGACGCACACTGAATAATCTTGGTTTAAGTATTTTTATTTCACTGTATTTCTTTACCAAATCCAAAAGCCCGAACATTCTTCATAATACCACGCATAAGATTTTGTACAACGCTTGGACCGACATTTTTTTCCGCTTCTAACCATGACATTTCCTGTTCTGTAGTGACAACTTTAGGATGCTAACGAAGTTCGTGCTTCATTATAGCCCAATATTTTTCAATTGGCTGCAACTCTGGAGAGTTTGGAGGATTAAGATCCTTCGGCACGAAATTGACACCATTCGTCTTGTACCACTCCAGAACAGCCTTGGAGTAGTGACAAGAGGCTACGTCCGGCCAAAAAATTGTAGGAACGTTGTGTGTTTTGAGAAACGGAAGCAGTCGTTTTTTCAGGCATTCAATCATGTATACTTGACCATTTATAGAAGTTGTCACAAAAGGCTTGCTTCGTTTACCACACGAACAAATCCCCTGCCAAATCATGAATTTCATGGGGAACGTTGACACTTGCTGTTTCCTGAGAGACTCTGGAACATCGAACTTGTCTTTCGCAGTCGCATACCGGTTGCCGGGAATTTGTTTAAAGTCCGCTTTTACGTGTGTTTCGTCCATGATGCAGCAGTGTGGTTTCGTAAACATTTGTGTGTACAGCTTACGTGCACGTGTTTTAGCTGTCCTGTTCTGTTTTTCTTTGCGGTTTGGAGCTTTTTGAACTTTGAGTGAACGGAGCCCGGCTCGTTTCTTGGCTTTCTGTACGAAACTTTTGGTCAAGTGCAGCTTTTTTCGCGACATCCCGAACGGAACAGTTGGGTTTGCATTTCAAGGCAGCAGCCACTCGCTTGTGATCCTTGACACAGAACGGAACACTTTTTCTACCACTCTCCTTCTTCCGATCGACAGTTAAATGTTCCCCGACACGTTTTATGACACGAGACACTGTAGACTGGTGAATTTTCAACATTTTTCCGAAGGCTCGGTGTGAAAGAAGTGGGTTGTCGAGGTGCGCGTGCAAAATGTTCTCGCGCACTTGCTGTTCCCTTGACTCCATTTTCGAAATTACGACACATTTCACAATGAAACTCACGCAGTGTAAACAATACACGCTGGGGTCATTTCACCCAAAATTTCGTTGAAATCAATCCAAAGGATGAAATGTTACAGCTTATTGAAAGTGATGCAATTTAACTGTGGACACCCTTTAACGTTCAAACTGCATTACTCAGCCGTAGTTGACAAAGCCAACCGTTAACTTGGATTGATTTTGAAAATCGCCAGAGATTTTAATGATTCTACATGTCCACGCGCTCTTTATAGCTCTTTTAATTGTTAGATTAATTCTTGAATTTGCATCACTGGTTTGGTCACCACACGAAGCTGTGTGAATCTCTAGGATTGAGTCAGTGCAACGCAAATTTGTTCGTCACGCCCTGAGAAACCTACCTTGACATGACCCAATATACCTTCCGCGAGCAACGCTGTACATTACTGGATATTGAAGTACTGGCGAATCGTCGAAAAATAAATCAAGCGGTAATTGGTGCCAAAATACTCCGTGCTAAAATTGATAGTCCTGACTTGCCGGAGCGTATGATGACTTATGCTCCAGAACGAGTATTGCGGTCACGACTGCTAATTCAACCTACTCTGAGAAATATTCTACAGTATGTCTCATAAGAAAAGTAAAAATTCATACTTCAGTTTCAAATAAGTTTTATTTCGTAAATTATTCGTCGTGATTACATTACTTTATATGTTCACTTTTTCTCTCGATCATCTTCTCCAAACGGGGACGGAATCGAGAGCATACCTTCTCAATGTATGAGTCAGTCATCGAGTTCCATGCCTTGGTAATGGAAGCTTTCAGGGCGCCAACACTGGGGTGAGAACGTTCACAGGCCTTAGCCTGAACATAAAGGGTGTATTCGATAAAAATGGCACACAGAAAATCTTCTGTAACTTTTGAATCGTATGAGTAAAAAACCTAGAAATTTGAGTAGATCTTATCCATAGTGTATTATTTACATCTGCCAAGTTTCATAGTTATACATTCAGTAGTTCCAGTCATGTCATCGAAACAAGAAATTGTCCGTGAGAAAATTTTGTGCACTCACAATCAAAATCCAGGGGCGTCCCACCGATGGATTGCTAAAAGGCTTGGAATTGCAAATACAACTGTGTCTCGTGTAATAAGAATCTTCAAGGAGCATCTGAGTGTCCAAATGAAGGAAGGGAGTGGTCGTAAAAGTGGTCCAATTGACAGTAAAATGGCCAGGAAAGTCGTACAACAATTCAAGAACCGTCCAAACATGTCAATTCGAGATGTCGCTAAAAAGTCTAAGGTGTCAGTCGGTTTTGTGCAGAAAACCATGAAGCGTGCTGGGTTACATGTTTACAAAGTGCAAAAAGCCCCAAACCGGAATGAAAAACAAAACATCACTGCGAAAACCCGCGCCCGGAAACTTTACACGAAGCTGCTCACCAAATCCGGTTGCATCGTGATGGATGACGAAACATACGTCAAGGCCGACTTCCGTCAACTTCCTGGGCAAGAATATTTCGTTGCCAAGTCGAAGTTCGATGTTCCGGAGGATGTTCGAAAGAAGAAACTATCGAAATTTGCAAAGAAGTTTCTAATCTGGCAGGCGATTTGCGGATGTGGTGAAATAAGTGCTCCCTTCATCACTTCCGGAACAATAAACGGTGCGATTTACACGGAAGAGTGCCTTAAGAAGCGTCTCTTGCCATTCATTAAGAAGCACAAAGGATCAACTCTGTTTTGGCCTGATCTAGCATCCTGCCACTACGCTCGAAACGTATTGGAGTGGTACCAAGCCAACGGGGTCAATTTTGTGCCAAAGGATATGAACCCACCAAATTCACCGGAACTTCGTCCAATTGAAAAATTCTGGGCAATTATGAAAATGGAACTTCGCAAACATCCCAAAACTATAAAAACAGAGCTAGAATTGAAGAAAATTTGGGTAAAAACAAGAAAAACACTGGGAAAATCGGTTGTACAAAATTTGATGGGTGGAGTGAAAAGGAAGGTGCGGGCATTCGGGATGGAAGACGAAATTGAATAAAATAAATGTTGTAAATCAAAACTCATTAGTAGTTCTTCATTCCCTGAAAATTTCAAGAAAATCCGATAATCAGTTTAATTTTGATGAGTATACATGTGTGTGCCATTTTTATCGAATACACCCTCTATGCCCAAATTGAGTTATCCAAAGGATTCAAGTCCGGGCTGCAAGGAGGCCAAACGTCCTTTGGCCAAAATTCTATGTTTTCCTTGAGCCACGCTTGAGTCCTTTTTGAGGTATGACACGATGCTCCGTCCTGTTGGAAAATGACGTGTTGGTGAGCTCCAAAGTTGGCTTTCATCCATGGCAGAACGTAGTCCTTCAAAATGTCCGTCTAAACCTCGGTACTAACTTTTAATCCAGCTTTGATAAATATTGGAGGCATTTTCAAGCCATTGGACGCAACTGCCCGAAACCCATGACTCCGACCGGATGTTTGGTTGTAAACTTGAATTTCACGTTCTCTGGAACATGCTCAATCTTCTTCGGCGAAATAAACCTGTCTGTGCGTGTTTTAGATACGGGATCGATGTTGAACATTTTCTCATCGGAGAATACGATGATGGTATGCGCAAACGTTTCGAGCGCTCCAGCCGTAGTTTTTTGATTCGGTTCGTTACAAGGTGGTGCTTTACTCTTGCCCTGGACAACATTTCAAGTCATCTTTGACCAATCGTTCCATGGTAGTTTTTGAAATATCGGCTTCCATAGCCAATTTCCGGATCGATCTGATCGGATTTCGCCTCCCTTTGTCTCTCACTGATCTGATGACCTTGGGGGTGCGAGCGGGCCGTGGACGGCCACTTTCCGGCTTCCGTGGACGTGGTCCATCAAGGAGTGAATGTTGGATACGGTAAACGGTAGTCAGGTGGCATCCCAAAATCGTTACAATTTGTTTTACGGGCTTTTGGGCGAGCAGCAAACTAATCACAACCTCCTTTGCGTACATTTTTCTCAACTTTGTTACTCGCGAACCACTGTTTTGTTTACATCGTCTCAGAGTATACAGTCAGATGATTAAACGCATTTAAACAGTAAAATTAATGTTTAAAGCTACCCAAAAATAAGTATTGAAAACTTTCGCATTTTTTATGGGACATACTGTATATGGCTCCAATGAACCCGTGACGATATCAATTAGGATATCATGTTTTAGATTTTAACTTGTCTACCAATACTTTCAAACAATGCTAAATTTATTTAACTTAGCTAACTAAGACTATGCTGTCAGATGATGAATAAATTATTATTATTATTATTATTAATATTACCATTTCATTTCGAAGCAATTGAGAGACTGTGCATCGATTTACAGTAGAACACTTTCATAAGATTCTCGATTTCCTTAATTTCTTGGTCGCTATGATTTCACTGGTTAAGCTGAACAGATTACCAGCACTATTTTCAAATGACCTAAATATGGCAAACATTGAACCAATCCAAGATAAAAAAATCCAAGATAAAAAAATACAGAAAATAATCAAACGTTATAAACTTACTGTTCCAAATAGTGAATGATTTTACACAAAAAAAAACCATAGACCCAATTCAAGGGACATATTTCATCCTATGTTCTTAACTTTGACCCATTATGGTCATCACATAGTATAATGTAGGTATTGGTAAATTTTTTTATGGAAGTGTATCAGTAAGTGGTGGTATATTTTCAAAATGGTTCACCGATATTTAAATTCGGTTTAGAGATCCTTACTCGTAATATACGTCAATTATGTTATTGAAGATAACCACTGCAGTCGCTATGGTTTCTTGTCCACCCCATTCGCTAAATTCCGCTAATCTTCAAAGAAATCCATCATTTTTTTTTTCCGCTCGTTGTATGCCCATGATGGATTGTTGGGCAAAGAGATTAAAAATAAAATGATAGGAACTTGAACAAGCCATATCAAAGGAAATATCATTGTGGCGTTTTTCAGAAGTTTTAAATCAGTACAATTATTTTTGGTGATTTATAATTTACAAATGGTTTACAAGTTCAAAAGCAATCAAATCAAGAACAATTTCAAAAACAAAAATAATTTAATGTGATGTTTTCAAGTTCGATTAAACGGAACTATTTGAGTTTAATTTGAATATAGATGAAGACATTGCTTCGATAATTTTTATTTGGGTATCTGAGATTCACTTTTTTTTAGGAACACGTTTTTTAAAAACTCTTTGTCAGGTGAACTAGTAGAATGATTATTATTGGAAAACTAGGAAAATTTTAACTAATACTTTATTGATTATCTAAAAAATTAAACACTTTTCCAAACTATCACTAGTAAACGCCTTTAAATTCCACTAGAAAAAGCTTATTCTTTGACAGATAGGCCTATTTTGTCTGAGACATACAGACTTCTTCAGTGCCAATAATTTTGAGGACTCGGCACTGAAAAAGCCTGTAAATCGCAGATGAAATAGGCCTATCTGTCAAAGAATAAGTTATTTCTAGTGGTATTTAAAGGGATTTGCTCGCATTTACTAGTGCTGGTTTCACTTTTTTAAAGGTTTTATTACAAAATATCCATATTCTTATCAATAAAAGTAAACAGAATCAACAGCCCGGCATGCAAACGTCATCTTCATTGTAATAATTTGGTTTAATTTAACTGTTGGTTCACCTCTTCACATATGGCATTGCTAGTATGCATCTTTCAAAAATACTCAAGCATTCCTCAAGATCATGCCAATGCCCAGAGTGCTAATCAAAGCATCTTTGAACACTAAACACTAATACTTATTTCAATTCCAGGAACATGTGACATACAGATTCCGTTGATCGACATGACAGCCGTTCGGGAACTAAATCTACTTTCACCTGGTGACCTGCACGCTTGGGTTTGGGTGTACCTAATTCTGCACATCTTCTGGGCAATCAGCTCTCTCACATTACTTACAAGTATATATCTGGGCGACCGATCTACATATTGTTCCACTCGTTCAAAACTCTAGCATTTCTTTTGCAGATGCTCGAAAGAAGTACGTCCGATACATAAACATATTTCTGTACATTTGGATTGCTCTTACCGTCACGATAAGTGTGTTGGACTTGGCACTGGGAATACAATTTGCCGTAGATTATGATACTATTATTGTTAGTACTTACACATACAGTTGAAAGAAGGCAAGTGCATTTCATACATTTGGCACCTTTTCAGCATGCCCTCTTCCTGAGTCCCTACCCGGCGCAGACTGCAGCGGAGCAGGTTCTCGTGACGGCAGTGACGACATCCGGGATAATGTTGGTGATGGCATTCCGTGGTTTCATCATATGGATCATGAACGTCTCCTTGGTCGTATACATGTTTACACAGACGTTTACAATCTATGACTTTAACCAGCTACGGCGGAAGGTGAGTTGCTACTAGGGGAGTTGTCAGTTAATTGGCTGAAAGTGATAACTGTACGCGAAGTGGTACAAGTGCACTGATCGTTTCTGCTATAGCAATTCCTAGCTCATCAATCAATCAGTTTTCACTCCGCTGAGTGTGCTTCCCGCAAAACTGACAATGACGATATGGTATTGTTTGTTTGAGAGACATTTGACTTATACAGTTTCAATGTTTGATTACCACTTTTCACAGAACGGAGCGACGAATCCAGCGTTTGTCGGGGATAACGGCGGAATGCGAAGGGCGCCAATCGATGCTTACGACATGGAGTGAGTAGTAAATTTCATCGTTTGTAAATTGTCAATCAAAGCTGAGTATGAAATTTAGTTCCAGTCAACCGCATCGCTACAGTCAGGAAGAAATCCGCCGACCATACAATCCTCCAATCAACTACCGTAGGCCATTGGATCGCATTCCCGAGCAACCGAGAGAAACCGTGATCATCGAACGACCGATACAACAGCAACAGCAAGAGTATCACAGTCAACCTCGGACGTACACACCTCAACCGAACACGTCAGTAACTCGAACATTCGAACCACTTGCCAGACAACCCTCGTTAGAACCGGAAGAGATCCGACCAGATCCACCGAAGCCTATTCCACCGCCTCCACCACCGAAGAACTTCAACTTTAACACAGTTGTCCGGCGGGACGCTGCCGCCGCTAAGGTCGCTCAGGAGCTGAACTACCGAAACAGCTTCAACGTGGCCAACGGCAACGTCGGACCAAGTAATGGTTTGCGATCATTTGCGCCACTTGCTCCACCGCCTGCCAACGATGCGGATCTCCCTACTCCCAACTACAGTCCACCGATGCCGAGGGTGAATCCCTTCGAGAATCGTCCTCCGTTGCGTTCGGTTCTTAGAAACTCTAGGTTCCAGTAACGTCGTGGATGTCGTTGGCTAGTCGGTAGCCTGTCGAATGAAACAAACTCGTTTATATATTTTTATTGGTAGTTGTTAATAAAGGAGGAGATAATTGTGGAAAGATGTTTCGTGATTTCACTCGAGAAGCGTAATAACATCGATGAGTAGCATTGGTAGCATTGCCCTTCACGTCTGGCCGGTCCTAGCGTAGAGATAATGGAAGGGTATGCTTGATGTAGTGTAAGCTGTAACCCCCGCAAAGGGTCAATGCGTTACGGTGTGGTGTGTTTATACGATTTTGAGCCATCTGTCTGATTGCTGCGGGAAAATGGTGTCAGTGCTAGTAAATTGTGTTCTCAGTACCGAATGAACCGAGTGGATTGCTACATTGTCGGTATGAGTATGAGTCCGATTGGAAAAAAAATGGAGAAGTCATTACAATTGATAATCAAAATGGAATTAAATGCCATACCGCTGTGCAATATTGTTCAAAATGTTCAAGGTAGGGAAACTGCCCCCATATTAATCTCATTGTTCCTATATTCATCCTACGAGGTGAATCAAACAATTGGGGAGGGAGGTCGTTTCAAAATGGTGAAAAAAAATATAATTGGGAAGTTTATTGAGGATGAATGTAAGATGAGATAAATAGGAACTCGATAGGGGGTGTTAGGGGATAGGGAAAAATGGGTAGTTTTTGGGGGGGGTGTTGGGTTGGGTTGGGGGGTTTTGGTGGGGGATAGGGGGGCCCGAGCAAAGGATTATACCAAATCGATAACAAGTTCTAATACCAGGTTATCATTTTTTGATCACTGAATATGCTATCATTGAGGCTAAATAAACAGCCAAAATAACAGAATGAATAACAAAAAAATACTCGTTGAATATCATAATAATAACTTATTTTGTTATCACTGCGAACATCTTGATAACAAATCCTGTTTTGTAAGCAAATTAATTGAAATGATTTTAAAGCTATGTTATCAATTTGAAATCAAATTCTCACGCTGATATCTGAAAAAATTTTTTTGATTGAAAGCATGATTTCTTTTTCAAATATGCTGGTAATATTCATAGTTTTGCAATCAACTAATAACGTTTGTGAAAAAGTGTATGTTGAAAATGATAACATATGATAACAAAATTTGCCAATGGTGATAACTAAATTTGTTATGCGATAACAGCGGAAATCAAAACGATATCTGGGATAACAGAACTTGTTACTGATATGATATCAGCTTGTTATTTTCCATTGCTAGGGTGTCGCCCCTTGTGTTTAGTAATAAATATTCAACCAAAAAATTGTTGGTCCATTTTCCATCAGCTAAATGAAACAACCTTTTGTAGTGTTCACTGGAATGAATATCCATGAGGAGTGACACAAGTTTTGCAAGCTGAAAGATCCGAAATAAGCTCGTTAAACCCGTACAAATTTCACAAAATTTTGTTAAACTTTCACGGAATCTTGTCGAACTTTGCGGGTTGCGCCAGCTTAGACCTGGGATTGAGGTAAGTAGAGTTGGAAATTTTGAATATTGCACGAGTCCTATATTGTCTTTGACATACATCGAGGAACGTAAACAAAGATTTCGTGTAAAATTATATCTCCCGAAACACTTGTCACGAAACACTACGCAAATTGTGGGTGTTTGAATTTATTTCTCGTCTTTTTAAACTTATTCTTATGTTTTAATGGACTCTTGCATGTGTTGGTCTTAGGGCCCCGAAATCTACATGGCATTGTAGTAGTGTGTGTATTCCTCCATATTGGGAAAATTAACGAAAGGTTATCGTTTTTTGTTATGCGCCCAAGAAACATATTTGGCCATTCTTACAATATAGGCAACAATTCTTATTTAACATAGGTGCGATGTGCGGACTTATTAGCTTATAAACATAAGCATTAGCATTATTTGACGTTTGCACACCTCGTGGATGGAGCTAAGATGCGGAATAATTCGTTGAAGACATTGCATGCCACCATGAAACGGAACCTGCTACTGATACATATCTTCACGCAATAATCTCCACAAAGACTCTCCTCGACCGCTCACCTCATCACGTCCATGCAACCGTTGGAGCTAGGAAGCATTTGGTATTTACCTTAAGGAGACACGAGCAACCTATGTAGCTTTCAGCAGATCAAAGGAAAAGGGAAATCAATAGTCGGAGAGGATAGTTAATAAAATGTCCTGTTAATAAAAATGTCAAATCCTTTGCAATACTTGCGTCATCTTTCTTACACACTTTCATCCACTCCTTCTTCCAATCCCTGTCGTTTTTGAACACCTTCCCTGTTTTCCGGAGATATCATAGTCACCCAGAATTTTTCTACTGGCTTCG
This sequence comes from Aedes koreicus, assembly GCA_024533555.2. Lineage (NCBI taxonomy): Eukaryota > Metazoa > Arthropoda > Insecta > Diptera > Culicidae > Aedes > Aedes koreicus. Next base: position 287,740 of record JAHHFK020003701.1, read on the forward strand.
TACCACTCCATCACCGGTTTCGCTTAATGGCACGATGCCAGATCCAGCCAAAACAGAGTGTTACCTTTGTGGAACCGGAGGAAGGGCAACAGGTGCTTCTGGAGGCATTCTTCTTTATATATTTGGCCGTTGATGACACCGGTCGTTATATACAGATTGCTGAATTTGCCGCACCACAGATCACTTGCTACCAGTCTTGATAAAAGTTATGCTCGTTAGGTTCAAAAGCGTGGATTTTCAGGCAACATAACATTGGCTACTTATAACTTACATGCGAAAATCAAATGATAACTCATGGCAACAAACGTAACCAGAAGAATGAACGTTCGGTTTTCAAAATGCTTTGATATTCATTTATGAAAACAGGTTCATTTTCATATTGAATTTCAAAATGTCAGAAATGAAGTTTCATAAACCACAATGAATATCAATTACCCGATTGGAAAATATGCAAAGACTGGGCTCCATTCTTAGTCAACATTGCTAGCATCTATTCTTCTGGGATGATGATGACGGCCCTGGTTGTTCCATGTTCGTATTAGGAAATCACTTAATAAAAAAAAAGTCATCACAAGAGCTGATATTCAGATTTCGTCAATTGAAATTCATGCTTACCGATTGACAATCAAAACAACAGTGACAGCAGATTTTCGACCCGCACTTAGATCCGGCTTTATTCATTGCAGCAAAGAAAATTCAGTTGTCATAGAAGTGACAGCGGTAACCATGGAAATCGGGAAAATTAACATCATCATTGCACTGGGATTAATTAATTTTCACTTTTCATGGTTATTTTATGAAAATCCAAGGCACTGCTTGCCACACCAAGTACATCTTGGCAAATTTGTCGACCTTCTTCTTCCGGAACATCTCCGGAATATCCAGGCGGGACTTGCCAACGAAAACTTCCAGTCCGGGGACCTGCTTGGCGTCCGCTTTAATGTAAGTCTCGTTGCCCATTACGAAGCATTTCGGCTGCACCAACCACTCGCAGGACAGCTTCCTGGCGCTGGATTTGGCCACCGTATTCTGTTTATCGGTTAGGTTAGGCACCTCCCTGACCTTGAAGACATGAAGTCCAGCCCGCTTCATTGTCTGCTGGACGAACCAGACGGAAGAATTGACCTTCTTGGCCACGTCCCGAATCGAATGGTTCGGATTGCGTTTTAAGTAATCCCTCACATTCCTTGCGTTCACGGGGTCGGTGGTCTTTGCTTTT